>VYZQ01019801.1:0-11785 GCA_013400655.1 Mystacornis crossleyi
GGTGAGATGTGGAGGCTCCCCCCGGGTGGATGGGTTTTGGGAGTGAAAGCATGGTTACACGGGGTTTCCAGACCTCCTGCTCTCTGGTCACACGTACCCCAGTCCTGGCCCTCACTGGCCATTTCAAATGTACCCCGCCCTGAGAATGCTGTACTTAGGTTGGGGATCCCATGATTCTGGAGCAGTCTGTGGCAGTCTGTGCTGGGCCCCCAGCCATGAGGTGGCTGGGAGAATAAAGAATATTCATGACCATCCACACAAATATTGTTCCCTGATTCTTTCTACGGGCCAAGGTGTTTGCCAGGGAAGGTTGCAGAAGACCCCACTGCAACAACTTTGCTGCCCAAGAGATGAACAAGGTGGTAGAATCCTAGAGATGGTGGCCTTGGGCTGCCCATGCAGGTAAGTTTTGAAATTTTCTGAATTTATCTACCTTTAATATTATCTTGACCCTTTGTTAAAAACTGTCCAAAATAGCCTTGTTTCATTTAATGCAAGGTGATGAGCTGGTTTCAAATTTAAAGGTCTATTAATCCATAAGTTAAAGTGCAACCAAGGATATCAGTGTAATTTTTTTTTAAGAGCTTTACAATGGAAAGTCCATATCTTACAGTTTAGCTGTCTGCAGTCACACGGGGAGCAGTTAGTGCATTAACTTGCTTAAACCTGAATTTCAATGATGTTTTATTACTTTCAGCAGACACACCGAATTGATTAAATTCACAAGCTGCAGAAATGGTGTCTGACAGCTGGGAGCTACACACTGCAAGGACAAAGGCTTGTTAGGAATGAACTCTAAAGCAATACAAACTGATAGAAAAAGGCCTTTAGCTAATCTAGAGAAGGGGGAGTTAAGATTTTTCTCCTTTGGAAAGCAACAATAAGCTGCTTGAACTTTTCATATTAAAGGAGCTGCCTGCCTTTCAGGCTTTGGCAGCTTGGCCAGAGTGGAACACTTTTGAATGTGTAAGTTAAAGACTCCACAAGAACACACAAGTAATTATTTTGTTCATTAGTAAGTTGCAGGATAAATCAGAGCCTGCTTCATTTTCACCTCTGCATGATCACCAAGATGCTGTGGAAAGACTCCTCTAAATAAAATGTAATTTATATTCCATTGCTAAACTACCAGCAACAGGTAACCATCGACTGGAAAGGGGCCACTTCCTAAGAGAAACAAATCAAATCTCAGTGTCAGCAGAACAATGACCCCAGGAGAACAGAGCAGGCTGACTGTATCTATGAAATGGGCATTATTGTGTCAGTCTGGAGGCACTGAATGGCTGTGCAGTGATTTGTCAAAGATGCATCATCAATTAATTATTCTTCAGAATGCTCTTGCACAGCCTGGTGTGCAAACCACACTGGAATTTCTGCTGACTGAAAAAATACTAAATCTTAAAATCAGCCGGAAACTGTTTCCAATTATTTTTCTCCCATAGGTGGCCTCCTATAACCAAACAACATCTTGTTGTTTCACTTAAACATTGTCATCTCAGTGTAGTCCTTGATATAACAGAAGTCAAACATTTAAAGTGCAAAGACTCTGGTTACTATTTTTTCTTTTCCCTTTTTCAGTTCTGTGTGGCTGTTTTCATGGAAAGAGCTCCAGGTAAACAACGCAGACCATGTGATTAACATTAACATGAAATATTTTATAGATCATTTTTGCAGCAAGCACTTAGAGATGCTGGGTTCAGCATTTACCATAATTGCCATTACCACTTACATGCAGCTTTTCCCCAGAGGACTTACACGGAGAATGGTTTTATCTTGTTTAAAGCTAATGGGCAAAAATTAGGTGCCGAAAGACAGAAATTCCATCAAAATTCACTAGGTGGGCAAACAGTATAATGCAAACCAGAAGCAATACTGAAAGTAAAACAAAATGCCATTGAAAAAATATCAGGTAGTCAGCAAAGATGCTTCTTCTACTTATTAGTAATTTATAAAATAATGAACCATTCAGCTTAAGTGTCTCAGGAACTTTCAAATTTTCATAATGTTATTTTAGGAAGAAAAAAATATGCATTCATAGAAATATTTTTTTCCTCTCCTCACATCATACACTTTGAAAGAAAAATATCGTTATCCTGATCTACATTAAAAAATAAAAACATTCATGGGCAGTGCATGGTAGCAGCTCTGATTCTCTGCCTGCAGATTGAAGAACAGCTCCCATCACCCCCAGTTCCCAGGGCTCCCATCAATCAGAGAACTGCAAATTTAGCATCAAACCCAGACTCAAAACTCAAACCCTTGTCCAATCTGGAAATAATTATAAAGTACATTTTGGGCTATCTAACAGTGTTTGAAACTCACAGGAAATCTCAAATTACTGCATTTACAAAGGGAGAGAATTTATTTGCTTTTCAGCAGGAGAAAAAAAATAATTCAGTCTGTGGTGTAAGAGAATTTGAAATTTGGCTTCCCAAAGTTGAGGGCATGAGATTACAATGGATAAGGACATTCTGTTTAATATTTTCCTCAACTTGAATATAGACATGTCATTTCCTACATATGCTCCTAACGGAAAGCTGACCTCAGAATTCCCTGAGGCAAGCCCACAGGACAGGCCACAGCTGGATCACCAGGTGGGAAGGTTGTTCTCTCAGGATTTGTGCTGATGGGTGGAGAGTTGGTTTTAATCCCAAAGGTTGTGTGCAGCAACTCATATTTCACTATTATTTTAATAAGAGGGCCCAGAACATTCAAAAAACATGCTAAATTAGGAAAAGAAATGAGGTGAGATATGCTTGATTGACAATGAGTGAAAGAGAAGCTCTGCACATTTAAAACAGTAAGAATTTCAGAATGTTCAAAATGCACATAAAATATTGTTAAAGGAACAAAAAGGTAACCAAAAAGGAGATTCTGATGTCAGCAGTGGGGTTTTCTCTTATAGTTCCTTAAGCACAATGGGGCAAATCTGAAAACCCAGAACTGATAAAAATATCTAATGAACTTTAGCTGGGACTCAGCGGCTTTAATTTGCATGTCAAAATAATACGAACACATTACATGCACTGTAATAAAACACTGCAAAGGCATCGTAGCCAACAGCCAAATCAGGTTCCTTTTGATTTTTCCCTTTTCTTTTTAATTTAATTTATTCATTACGTGCTTCTATGTGGATATCACCAAACCACCCCACTCTGCAACCTGTAAATGATGACTCAGAGTTTACAACAGCTCACTGCACTTCCTCTGCAAATGTAAATGCAGGAAAAGAGGGGATCTGTAGAAAAATAATAATTATCTTCCTAAAAAGCAAACTGCTCACCATAGAGACACAAAATCTTTCTTGCCAGAATATAAGTGCATTACAAATTTTAAACAGTGTCTCTGTCTTGAAATGGTGTTGTTGGAATTAGCCATTATGGAGTTGATACCCAAATCATTTAATGTGACCTTTAACTGGACATGATTATTGCTGTAGCAGGCTGACGTAAACTGGAACCTCACTTAATTAGCACCAGTATTACAAAGGCCCAGGACTAACTGATGTAAAAACATTGCAGCTCGCAGGAATGGCCACACATTCCTTGTTTTGTATTTTATCTAGGCAATATTCCTCATTCCCACCATTTTATTAATTCAGCCTGTGCTACATAGAAGGATTATCTCTGGTTTTATTAGGAACAAAGCATCCAAACAAGGTGCCCTCATAGAATCATGGAATGTTTGGTTTTGGAAAGATCCTTAAAGATTCTCCTGTTCCACCCCCTGCCATGGGCACAGACACCTTCCACTGTCCCAGGCTGCTCCAAGCCCTGTCCAACCTGGCCTTGGGCACTGCCAGAAATGGGGCTTCATGCCCAGCTATGCTTGGAAGAACCCTTAGGAAGGCTACCACTGTTCAGAGCTAGAAATTACTTTAAAAGTCCAAGACATCCACAGGTTGCCCCTGCAAGACTCCTGGTTTGGAGCCCAAGCCACAGGCACACTAAATTCCCACTGCTGCAGCCTGCGTATCATTGGTATCCAGATAATACCCAGTTGTAACTTGCATTGTTCAAAAAAAAATGAATGGAACTCAAACCTTATTCTCTCAAAAAAGGAAAAACAATCCCTGGGTGACTTTGAGACAATCGGGCTATGGGAAAAAAATAACTTTCAGCTCTAGTCATCATTTATTCCTGACCCTCTTTCAAGCTTTATTTCACCAAGTAACACCACATTTGTAAAGATTAAGATGGGGAGAAATGTTCTGCCCAGACCAGTGAGGCTCGCTAGATCAACATGATTACAAAGGCTGGGTAGTTGTGTTTGATTGACACAAGACAAATTAAAAGGCAATGGCAACAATGTCATTCTGCCCAGACCTTGCCATTCTCTTCAAATTGAAGTGAAAGGTCAGTGATGAAAGGTGTCTGAAAAATTCATGAACTCACTGGAAAGTGTCCTTGTAGTGAAACCCTCGAGAAGTCAAGGAGCAGGGAGAGCAAATTAACTCAAGAGCCCATTCTTTGGCTCTCACCTGATTTCTTGCGGTCTCAAAGAAGACCAAGGTCACACAGATCAACAATTTCACTGCTGGTTAAAAAATCTAGCAGGATACTTCCCCCCTGCTTTTTCCTACCAAATAACAAGGAGAGTTAAAAGATGACCTAAACTGTTAAACACCAGTGGTCTCCTGAATCCTGTCACCACATCCCAGCTGAGGTAAGAGCACTCAAAAGAGTCCCAGGTAGTGGTTAATAATGAGATATTGGTCATTCATGCTTGAAATTGTGGGTCACTTTTGATTAAACACCTTGCAGGGGAAATAAGGCATGGCATCTTCACAGCGAGTGTGTAGTGCAATATGAAAGTGCATAAAAGCTCAGCTTGTTAGGGGTTATCTACAGAGCTAAGAGGAAGCGACGGGGGAAAACCAGCTCAGCCAAACTGAGACTTAACTCAGACAGCTCTTCAAAATTCAGAAAGGACATTTCAACCAGAGAGTTGAGTTAAGCCTCCTGTAAAATGCTAGTTTAAATTAAGTTTCCATGTGCAGTTTAGGTCTAAAGAGGAAAAAAAATTGTTTATTTATTTCTGGAGGTACTAGAAGGTGCACATTTAAAAATGCAGGAATTTTAAAGCTCTCTAGCTGCTACATGCACAGAAGTCCTGAGGATTTTTTGTGGGCAGAGCTGGCTCTTCACCTTTCTAGACTTTTTCCACAGAAATATTTTAAGAGGAAGAAAGATTACATTACTAAGGCACCAAATACCAGCTGCTTCTCAGACTCATTTCCAGACATTATTCCTAATTTCTGAATGACCCAAACAAATCAATATATTTCTTGGCATAAAATATTTATTTACTACTATGTTCTCCCTACCCTGTCTAGCAAATATTTTGTCTCTGATCATCACTTTTTGCACATAAAATGTTAATCACAGTTATAACCGGTAGGCACCACAGTACAGACCAATAGCAGACATATCCTTTAAGGTAACACAATATTCATAATATAAAGGAGAATAATGTGAGGTTTCTTTGTCTGAAAACACAGAAACTTCATCATTTAAGATCAATAAAGAGTGACCAGAAGGTTGGGAGAGTTTTCTGCAGTAATACGGAACATGGAAGATCAACAAATGATATTAAAATAACTTGCTTCTAATTTTTGACTAAGAACATTATTCCTTCCAGGTCCAGTTGAAAGCAGATAAAGGGATGAAAAGTATCTTTTAGTGTTTCCCAGTCAAAGCATTTACAATTCAAGAAACAAGAAACCACAAGAAAAATCATTAAATTGGTTCAAAAGTAAGAAATTGTCCTCTGGTCTTAGAGTCATGAGGTGTCTAATGCTTTCTTTTCCCTGCTGTTGTAAGAACATGGGTATAATTTCTCCTTAAAAAAAAAGTTTTAAAAGGGGAAAAAGAAGCAAAAAATGCTGTCTCAATCCAAGATTCTTACCTGGCACAGGACTAGAAGGTGAAGGAGAAAAGACAAATATCACTACTATTAACATGAGTAGCATGCACTCCAAAAGTGAAAGCCTTTGCTATTGCAGGAGAGCACTCATACATAAAAACAAGGAACAAATATAATTAATAATACAATTAATAAAAATTAACTGATATCTACTCCAAGGCTGTGAAATCTTCCAAATGTTGTGTTCCCTTCCTTTTCTGTGGGATTTAAATTCCATCTCTTCCTCCATCCCCCACAGGTGTGTGGTGGTGAGGAAGGCTGCTCAGCACACAGCCTGGCTCCAGCAGGTGTTGGCCCTCCCTAATGGCCATGAGATTTTGGGGTGCGGATGAAAGCCTGGGGGGCACCTCGGCCCTCAGGGGAGGGAGGCTGCGATGTGCTGATGGTCAGGACTGCTGGATGTGTCACAAACTCCTCAGGACCCAGGGCTGGAGAGGAACCAGGCCAATCAGGCTGTGGGACTGGGATACACACACCACCAGTAAAATGATCTCAAATACTTGTTCTGAGAACCCTTGGCAAGACACCCCCATTGTGCTGTTGACTCCCAATCAGTCCTTTTAAACCTCCTTATGTTTAACTCTGGCCAAGCAGGAAACTGCCAAGACCAAGATTTCTACAAATCTTGTAGTACAAGCTGTGACAGACCATAAAGGATAACTACTAGTGTTTGGCAGATTAATTCTAGCTGTCTTCAGCCTGTGCCTATGGTGTATTTTATGGAATTAATCTTTCATACAGTTCCATATTTGTACAGCATTCCCAGCATGCGTCATTGCAGTTAAACCTCCTCAATGAACTTTACTAGCCCTGTCAGAGGTGGGAGGCAACAGAGTCAGGTCCATCATGTCTGTTCCAGAGCCTAAATGCAGGCAACAACATAAACTTTGCAGATATTACTTCAAATACTCTTATTTTCCTATTATTCTGTTCTTTATCTTATGTCTTTTACTCATCCTAGAAGGAGCTTCTAAATGAGAACTGTGCAGCTCTGAATTCTCATCCCCTCTGCAAATTCCACAGGTTGGATTTGATAATCTTGGAGGTCTTTTCCAATCTTAATGATTTTATAATGGATTTGGGGATTTCAGAAAGAAAACTCGTCACATTTACCCTGCCATCCTGAGGAATTTGTTAAAAAACAAGGGACTGGATTTTAACCTTCAGATCTACCAAATCAGTGTTTTGCATCCTATGAACAAAAAACTTAAAATGAGCCTGGAAAACGCATTTCAGTTTAAATTTTCTTAAAGCACAATGGCCCATCAATGAGAACTGGAAGCTTGCAAGTGTAGCACACCATTGTTCACAAAATGTCACAAATGGGATTTAAAAAAATATCCATGACTTCACAAGAAACAAATGGCTTCAAATAGCTCAAAGAAGATTACACATGACTGAGTTTATGCTTCAGGGTTTCTAATTGCTTCAGCTATCTGTAGTCCATCTTAGCTGAAGAATATAATTTAAATATTTTAGGTTGTTTTCTTTAACAGACTCCTAGACTTAATGTTTCTGCCTTGCTTCAGGACAACATCTTTTAATTGCTTTAAATTATCAGTGATGTCTCCAGCATTTTCACTGAACATGGATTGATTTCAATTAACTTTCTCACGCTTTAGCATAAAAGCAGTCTTATTCAATTTGCCCTAATTAGATCAGCAACCTCTTGGAGCTAAAGCAATGACAGTCATTAAAAGGTTGCACAGAGAGAGAGAATCAAGGTTGTTTACTGCATCGTTAGCCTTTTGTCTCTTTCAAGCTGCAAGAAGACTTTTTCCCTGTGACCATATGAAAGATTTAAATTCAATTCCAGAATTTAGAACTTGGGGAATTTTACAGGAGCAAATTTTGTGTTCAATCAGGATGGTTCCTTTGTTACTGGTACACTGACAATGATCAAGCTTTGCACTGCTGCCAGTAATGCACTTTCACCAGTCACTGTCTTCCCATCTTGCAATGCATTGAGAAGGATATTAGTAATTAATGGATACGTGGTTGTAATGTTCCTTCAGTTGATATCTCCTTGGAAATGTTCTTTTTCTTTACTGCAAGCTGTACACAAAACAGGACTGACAAAAAGTACAGATTATCTGTACTCAGAAGCTTTAGCTGGTTACTGAGGTTAACAGGCATGAGGCAGAAAAATGGCACCTGGCTGCAGACCAGCTGCTCCAGAAAGGGACATAAAGACATTCTAGAAATGTTCTTGCAATTAAACAAACAAACAAACAAAAAAACAAAAACAAGCTTTGAAGCCTTAGGTAGGGGAAAAGGAGGAAATAAAATAAAGGCCTGTAGTAAACGGGTCTAAGGGGTGATGAGACTGCACAGAATCATTAAGCCTCAGTAATCATTAAGTACTCAGCTATGAAGAGAATTCTGCAAATCTGCAAGTGCAAATATCCTCAAGATAGTCACAGCTTTTTGTTCGCCTTTCAAAATCTACCAACACCCCATAAAATAAAAACAAATCTATTACATCTAGTTGAGAAGGCCAAAAGATGCAGAAAAAAGGGGAGAGTAAGAGAGGACGCTCTCAGTGTTCTTACAGTGTTTTCTAATCCCAGAAAAATACTCACACAGAGAATCCCCGAATGGTGTAGGGGGGAGGAGACTATAAAGCCCGTCCAGTGCCACAGGAAGGGCAGGGACACGTCCCACTGTCCCAGGCTGCTCCAACACCGAATGTCCAGCCTGGCCTTGGACACTGCCAGGGATCCAGGGGCAGCCACAGCTGCTCTGGGCACCCTGTGCCAGGGCCTGCCCACCCTCCCAGGGAACAATTCCTGCCCAATATTCCATTCAGCCCTGCCCTCTGGCACTGGGAAGCCATTCCCTGTGTCCTGTCCCTCCAGTTCCTGAGGAATTGTCCCTCTCTGGTTTCCCTGTAGCCCCTGCAGGCCCTGGCAGGAGCTGTGAGGTCTCCACACAACCTTCTCCTCTCCAGGCTGAGCAGCCCCAGCTCTCCCAGCCTGGCTCCACAGGGGAGGGGCTCCAGTCCCCTGAGCACCTCCGTGGCCTCCTCCATGTCCTCCTTGTGTTGGGGACACCAGAACCAAATACAGAAATCCAGGTCTCACCAGAGCAGAGCAGAGGGATGGGATCCCCTCCGTGCCCTGCTGCCCACGCTGCATTTGAGGGAGATGATACAAACAGGAGTTTGCTCATTTTCTGGGGAGACTCAAAGAGCTGTAGCCCCTTTCCCAGCCTTCAGCACTGCCCAGGTATATGGGGTTTCATGCTGCTGCTCCTTACGCAAATACTGTTTATTAAAGAGTCTGTCTTGGAGCCCTCTGTGGGCTGGATTCAAAGTCAGGTTCAGAGCCAGGAAACCCTGGGTGGCTGCAGGCCTTGGAAAGAGTTCTCCTTCATGCTACTGTGCAA
Organism: Mystacornis crossleyi; assembly: GCA_013400655.1. NCBI lineage: Eukaryota > Metazoa > Chordata > Aves > Passeriformes > Timaliidae > Mystacornis > Mystacornis crossleyi. Next base: position 9,313 of record VYZQ01019801.1, read on the forward strand.
GTACAAAAAAATCCACAAAAATTTAATCCCTTTAGCCCTGGGAGTCTGAGTCAAGCATCTTCTAAGACTCAAGCAGTATATAATGCATTTTGGGCAAAGTTGGGATTCTTTTATGTATTCCTCCTACAAGAAAATGCATCCATTAAGCCATAGCTCTGGAATTAGTTTATGTTCATCTTTTATAGACAATGCATGTACCTCCACAACAGCTCTGTTTAATTAAATACTGCGGTGGTGCAAAGTTACTGGGGTATAAATCTTAGTTCCATTGAAATCACACGAAAAATATCACATTAATCTGTATCTAGAGCTCATAAAGGACAAAATTTTACACTCTCAAAGTCACAGATATGCAAAGGGAGTTAGAAACCCATTTATCAATTTTCCTACATGAATGAATTAAGCCCAGATTACACATTAATACATTTGAGTAAGTAGGAGCAAATATTTACCCATTATTTAGCCATAATAGCCTGTTTTCAAATTCAATTTCTCCAGTGAAGGTCTTTCCTAGAGTGAATCCTCCAGTGCTGGCACCTTGTGAACCTGCCAGAACAACAAAGCTGTGGACCACTAATTAGCAAAGCAGCTGCCAGGTTGTGGTATTTCCAGGGAAATAAAAGAGTTTCTTGTGACTTTTGTAGCTCCCCGAGCTGCCCCAGCCTGGCTGGTGATCCCAGCTGGAGTGTGGGTAACGCTCCACGGCACAACACAGCCCTGCCTCTTGACTCTCACTCGGGGCCCTGCAGTTCTGCAGTCAGAAACAGGGAATGTCAGATCCAGGGGCAAAGACTTCATCTTTTGTTTAACGGGATTGGTCAGTGGAGCAAGAACAAGGAGAACCTTGAACCCGGCAGGAACGTTTCTGATTCGTATTTTACTCCATTTTAGAAAAGCTGCACTGGGATGATTTTCTGTGCTGAAAGATCTGTTTGGGAATAAACCAGACAGGAAAAATCTTATTCTGGATGAAATATTTCCAGGGAGAACATTATCCCTGTACCAGCATTTCTCTCCCGTGGAACAGAAACACTCGGTCCTTGTACTCATGTGGATGTCATGGGGTCTGAATGTACAGAGCTCTTTGGAAAACAGTTTGTAATTTCTCTAAAATGTCTCAGTGAGTTACTTGGTCATTGGCCAAGGTAAAAAATTATTATCAAAGATTTGGAATATTCTACTGAGGTGATGAAATGGACTATTTCACCTTTTGGGAGAGTTTGGGTTTTGGGAGTTCATTTTGCACTGACCATGAACTAGCATAAGAGACCTACACGTACAGCCAAAAGTTTTTAAAGTATTTCAAATACGTTTTAAAATCCCATGGGATTTTCTCTCTCTCTGTTTAATGAGGTACAGGTGATGCCATAATGATTTTTTGCCTTTTGTTTTATATAGTTTTTATATACCCTTTTATATAGCTTTTTTATCTCCACAGTGCTTTTAGCATGCAGACTTGTAATTCCTTAAGTCTGATAACTTAGCATAGTCCAGTATTCTGTTAAGCCAGAAAACCAAACTTCCTGGAGGTCTCACAGTTGGAGGCCAGAAAGCCCTACGCTATCCTGAGAAACCAAGGTCCTTTCTAGAACACATCCTGTAAACTAAGATAAGTCCATCCAGGGGAGAATTCCTCAGGATGGGAATATCATGCTATTCATTTAAGCTCCTCATGAAGAAATCTTTGATAGATATGCTAATATGCAAAGTCTATAAATTGCATATGCGATTTATCATGTGTGTGCATTTCGGTGCATTCCACCTGGACAAAGTGGTGCACCTTTAAAGATTCTTAAATAAATACCAAAGTAAAAACCCCTTTTTCCCTTAATGGTGTCTGGTTTTTAATTTTAAGACCAAGAGAAGGCAACACAGGAACAGAAAGAATAGACATAGCAGGGGATACCAGTAACACAAACAGTGGTCCAGGAGGAAAAAAGGGATGTAGTTCCTTCATTAAATCTTAACTACTGAGAGTTAAGTTAAAGCATGTCATATTTTTCAAGTGAACAAACACAATAAGCTTTGTGATCCCCTGCATATTTGCAAGCACGCAAAGATAGCTGGGATGCTGCACTATCAATATTACAACAGGAATAAATTCAACAAAATAATTTCAACAGGAAAATTCAGGCACCTGGTGATGCTTTGTTCCCTCCCAATCTTCAGATATATTTAAAGAGCTCTTTTTGAAAAATTTACTATTGATCCCTAAAAATTTCAGTGTTTAACAATGTAGAATGAATGATCATTGCAGACTGAAGTGGAATTAGTAATTTCATATACCAGCAACATTCCTATTTCCCTCTTTACCCAAAGCTCCATAATTAATCTTTGGGTCTTTTAACTCTCTCAGAGACAGCATCAGTCATATAAAAAGAGAAATATATTCACCTACAGTTTCCTAGTCCACTTAGGACAATTCCCTCCAGTATGGGGCTATTACTGCTTTATGGAGTTGTACTTTATACAG
>VYZQ01019805.1:0-18160 GCA_013400655.1 Mystacornis crossleyi
ACCTCCTCAACCCCCAACACAAGCCTTGAAGTCAAGAGGATGCCTGTTTATTACTAGTGCTCTGTGAACTGAAGCAAGCACTCAGATCTGCAGCACACTGGCTGTGCTACACTTTTTGGGGCAGGGCAGGTTTTGAGCAGAAAGGAGGACTGCCGAAAGGGACTGGTGATCTGTTTCCGGGAGACCATAAAGAAATGCACCCTGAAACAGCAGTGTGTGGCCACATTACTCCTACTCTGTTGTCACACAGCAATCACACAATAATTAAATGAACAATATGTGCCAAACAGATTAAATAAGGATTTCCTATTTTCTTATAATGGATCATTTCTTATTTCTGGTCAGAAACAAAGAAAATGCAAAGAAGTAAAGCCGTATTAGATGCCTTCCCTTAAAATCTCTTAAGGAGACGTAGGGAGAGAAAACTGTCATCTGAGGTAAGTGAGACCTAAACTAAGAGAGACCCTTGGAGGGGGGTATAGAACCACCCACCAATGATGCTGAGCCTTTCTTCAGAGATGAAAAATAAAAATCCACCCACTCCTGCCTTAGGCCCATGATTACCATGAGCATCATGACAGTAGAAAGCAGTGATAAAAAATAGTAACTTGGACTAGAACAAACACGGACAACTAACGCTCTACCGAGGCCTGAGACTGCAGAGTGATCAGAGAGTCTCTGCCTTCCGTGGTCGGGCACCTTTCTCAGCAAGGTTCAAATAGTCTTAAGACATAAAAGAAGAACAGCTTTTGGGAAACCTGAATTTTCATCAGAGAGTCAGGAAACGTAATATTAATGTCAACATGCAACAAAAAATAAGATGGGACTGCGCACCTTCTTGAGCAGGGGTGAAGACAAGGCCCAATAACCCCTTGAGGAGCACCCTTGGGGCCATCATCACACCAGCTTCCCAGAGGAAAGTGAATGTGTTGGGCAATTCACCCCAAATCCTCACACTGGTAGATAGTCACTAGACAACCCTCCCTACAGTTACAACACACCCTAATATCAGAAGGGCACAGTTCTGGCCTGGATCTGGGTCATGAGGAACTTTGATGCCATTCTGTAGCTGTAAGCTGAAGTGCTTGTCAAAGGATTCATCTGCAACATCCATTCATCCTAGCTGGTCTTTTGGCTAAAGAATACAGAAAGAGAGGCCAAAGGACAATTCGTGAACTACATAGATATACCTCCGAACGAAGGAGACTGATGTGTTCTGCAGTCTGATGACTGTTATGTTGTGAAATCTCCTTTTACAGTACATTCTATCTTTTCTGCTAGCAGAGGCTCTGAGGGGTTTTCTGTTGATTTTTCTTATTTGCTTGTTTTGGAGAATGGTAAATTGCGATTTCATAGACTGGTAAGACATCATTTTGCTATGTATCACTGCAAGTAAAGTAAAGGGTACAAAAACGAAAACAACAAAAAATTGCTACTTAAAGATACCTTCTTAAAGTAATGAAGTTGAGAAGCTGCTGCAGTTACCAGTTGACAGATGTGTAACTCTGGAAAAGAGTTAATTAATATAGTCAAATATCTGTACCTTCTGTTCCTTATTATATCTTGTTGTGGACAACACTTCCAGGAATATCTCATTTCCTTTGTCATCTGAGCTGAAGGGGGAAAATAAGCTCTGATTTAAGATCCTATTTCCCAACATCAACTTCACAAGCTAGCTACTATACTTAATCAACAATGAGGCTATAAATATGCACACCTTGTTATTTCAATGTTTCACTTGATGAAACATAAGAGGCCACTAGTGGACAGCTAGAATAAGAATGAAGGATTACTGCAGTAGCTCCAAGATGACCTGATATAATGCAAACTTGATGATAGAGTCAAAGCTGGGGGGAGGGCAATATTTCACTTTGCCAGGTTTCACTGACATAGACACCATATCAGGGCTATTATCCATGATGGAAATTTAGATATGTTGCAATTTATTTGGAAAAGACAGGCTGTTTAATAGGGAAACAAAAGAAATGATAGATTGAAACAGCAGAGTCCACTGCTTGTGACTAGGTGGACTATCCCAGAAAAGAATAGCTGATAGACTTTTATGAAAGATGCAACACCACTTTTCTTTGGCCAGGTGTGATGCATTCCAATCTGAAGGGACATTTTACACCTGAAATATTAATGAGAGGCACCTGAAAACAGAACATGAGACCTGGCTGCACATAGGTGAAAATGTTATGATAAATATGCCACCTATGGGTAAGATATATAGAGAAGGATATATTGAGGAGGAGGAGGTATATACGTAAGGAGATATACAATGAGTAGGTTACAAAAGTATTCACAGGTGACAATCCATTTTCTACAGGAAATAAGGATGGATTGAGTTTAAGCTAATGTCCAGATCATCTCTTCAACATGTTATGGCATCAACACTCAGCACTGTTGCTATAGCAAAAGAAAGAGTGAAAACAAAATAAAGAGAGACAAAAAGATCAGTGAAAATGATCCGCTTCCTCCCACACATGCCTTTATTACAGAATTTTGCTTCCAAATGAGGCTGCCCTTCTGTACACATTCACATGAATTGAGGAGACAGTTTCAAGGGACAGAGCAAATAATGAGGCTCTATGAAAACAACTTGCAGAGCCTTACATTTCTGGAATTTCTTCTATGAAAAAATGGCAACTGTTTAGAAAGCCCCACCTCTAACAGGGAAACACCAGGTTCAATGAAGTGTTTTCTCCCCAAATAATACATTCTTTTCTTGTGAACCTAAAGGAAGAGAGAAAAAGATTTCACAGTAGCTGGTCACACAGGGATGTGATTCAGAATAAGGGCTGGAACACAGATCTCTCCAAACACTCCCAAATGTTCTAGCTACTGAGTTTCTGGCAATTCACTTCTGATCCATGCTGGGAAGAAAATAGATTCTGAACTATTACAAAAATTTAGGCTATTTCAAATAACGGGAGCTATCATCTAGCAAACCCTAATCTCCAGTCCCAGAGATACAGCAAAAGGATGAAAGCTATTCCAAAATCCACTGCTGGCTATGTAGCTTCACATCATATATGTGAAACACTTGCATGTACATTTTCTAGAAAATCAGCAGTAACCTCTTTGGAAATTAATTCTTCTCTCTTTGTACCACAAAACAGCACAACACATTTTAATCCATTTTCAGTGTACGAAAACCTTTCCCTGTTGGGATTTAAAAGAGAAATTAATCCCAAAACAGTGATTCCACTACGATTCACAACCCTCCCATAAACTCCTCAGCACTGTTTCAGGACTAATTGACAATGCAGTTACATTGTTGGTGATATAAAAAGAACTCTACTGCAGTATTTCTTCAGTGTCTTTTGACTTAAGTGCAGCAGGTATTTGCTGAAGCAAATAAAACTATCCAGTAAATCCTCTGTAACATTCTGGGGTAGGGAAAAGAGACAATATTTTCAAAAGGCTGCTACCGTAGAGTTGTTTTCATGACCCACCTGGGAAAAAAAAGGCCACAGCTAAACTGAGTAAGACGACTCTGCTTAGTTTCCCTGCAAGAAAGATGAAATCATCACCGGGCAGCAACACACTGAATTTTAAACTCAGCGCATGGAAAGGATATTTTGAGGGGCATATATCTTCTTCCTTGCATGCTGATCAATAAGTCAAGCACTCCATCATTAGACTTCATGATCATAAATGTAAAGTGATGTAAACCCCAGTATTCTCAAGAAGTCACAGGAAATTTTGCTTTCTTACCATTACGTTTTTTAATAGATTGGCAGTTTTAATAGTGTGGCAGAGCCTCAATGCTGAATTGCAAACATCAGATTTAAAAATTCCTGCCTGTGCAGCACAGATCTATGATGCAAAGAAGCTAGGCAGGGGCTGCTATGCAGTGATCTGGTATCTGGGCCAGTACCTAGTTCAGCTGCAAATTTTTGTGTCTATTAAGATTAATAAATATTTAAAAGCTCCACCCCCAGCTCCAATGGCAAAGGAGACAGAGATCTGATGTTCTGATTTGTTTTCCTATTTAGACAGTCTTGAATAATTCCATGGCAGTTGCAGCCAACTGCACTGATATTCCCAGTCAGTGAATTAGCAGATAATGTTCTCTCTGGTTATCAGTACCAGAAAATGTATAACACTGCATGGGTACCCCTACGGAGCAAAAAGGCTCAAACATTGGGTTTAATGGATGCAGTAGTCTTGTCTTCAGTGGGATCAGGATATCCTTTAATAACTAATTTTTTAAACTTAATACATGAAGAGTCGTGTAAATGTGTGTTGTAGTGAACCTGCCCTTACTACCTTCAACATAAGAAACTTTCATATTTGTTGCACTTCTTTGGGGGTTTAAGACAGAAGCAAAAAAAAGAGTCACTTTATCCAAGCTTGATGATACCTAATTCAGTTTTGTTTGCATCCTGCTGAGATCATCCCACACCCTTGCAGACAGGATGCAGTTAACTATTAGAATCTGCCAGAGTGAATCAGCAGGATCTGTAAAACTTCTCACTGCAGATTTCCATGTGTTGCAAATCAAGGAAGGCAAGAGAAAAATGCCTGGTTATATCCCTGATTCAGACAAAGTCTACGTTACTAAAAAGAAGCTGGGTTATTTTTTGGGAGAGAAAAAAAATCAAACAAAAATAACCAACCAAGCAAAACAAAAATAAACAGGGTAATTAGCATATGCCAGAGATGACACAAGTATATTGCTTCCTTCCAGTAAATCACAGAGACACCAGCAAAGCCCAGTAACAGCCAGCACTGCAAAACTGCGACGTTATATAGTTGTTTTTTCTCTCAAGTACACAATTACCATTACTAATACTTTAATTAAATGAGTGTGTCATACATAAAAGAATTGATTTTTAGTTAGGAATAAACATCTTTTCTATAATGCCTTTGGAAGATTGGGATTTTTTTTTGGGGGGGTGGTTTGTGTGTATGCGTTTTTCCAGTGGAATTTTTATAAGCACAAAACTAAAGATGACTCAGATTTTTAATGAAGAGAATTGGGATAAATATTTGCAATAGGAAAGAAGGGACAAGTCTACTGCAGAGTCCCACAGTTTTATAAAAAATGCTAAAGCTGAAGCTTGTTGAACTCTGGACACTGTATTAGCAGGCAGAGGCTGGGAATACTAATCACAGAGAACTTGCAGTAAATCTGAGCGATAAACAACAGGGTCAGGGACTGAAAATTTCTGGCAGATAAGCCTTCTGCCAGAAATGTTTAAAAGATGGTAAAAAATGCTGCAAAACTGCCATGAAATAATGGAAGAGGGCATCACTTTCTTCCCTGAGAAATCTGTTCTCATTTGGGCGTGAATCACAGCATACTTGAATGTGAGACCCTCTTCTCCCAAGCTGTAAATTACACAAGTACAGCATCATTCCCACCAGCAGCAACAGTTGCCAACCAGTCCTTCATGGAACTGCTTCCTATCCTGTTCATACAGCAAAAGGTGCCAATATGCTGAACATACATACACCCTCAATCAGTAAAAAGGAGACACTGTTGCACATACATGAGCTTTTCCCCATCATTTACTTTTAAAAGAAGATCCCCACCACCCTGTTGGAAAACCAGAGCAGAACGGCAAAGAACTACTGGGGAAGTTTTAGTGCATTTAAATGGTTTGAAAACAGAAAGGTGATGTCAATTACACTTACAGTGAAAACCATTGCAATTAAATCACTTTGGTAAACAAAATTATTACAATTTTTTGCACAGAATCACTACATTGAAAACAAATGAGAAAAGTTTAGATTTGTAATCAACAGAGAAAAAGAAATCATGTAACTCTATTAGCTTTAAATTAATTCTGTTGTGGGACAGATGAGATATGTGCTGGTACAAGATACCTGAATTACTGGCATAATTTCAAAAAAAAAAAGCATGTGAATTTATCATTAATCAAGAAGAGTGCATTACTTTTTTGCATAATTTCAAGGTAACGGGCAGGAAAATATGAAGGCTTTCCCCTTAGATACTTGGGGCGAAAAAAAATAATGTAATGATGAGGACTGTTGCATAATTTCATAATTAAAGCTGAACTCCTAAAGTCTTTACTATGAAAACGCGTGATTTTTTAAAAGGACCAGTAAGTTGTTTCTCCAGCCCTCACTGCTAGAAACTTGCACTTCAGTCTGCAATTCCCAAGCTTCAGCTTCCAGTTGTCCATTGCCAGTGTATCTACTCGTCATGGTTTAACCCCAAGCAGCCAAGCCCCACACAGCTGCTGGCTCACTTCCCCACCAGCGGGATCAGGGGGACAGTCGGAATGGTAAAAGTGAGAAAACTCATGGGTTGAGATAAAGACAGTTTAGCAGGGAAAGCAAAAGCCATGCACAGGAGCAAAGCAAAACCAGGAATTAATTCACTGCTTCCCATGGCTGGGCAGGTGTTCAGCTGTCTCCAGGAGAGCAGGGCCTCATTACACGTAATGGTGACTTGGGAATACAAATGCCATCACTCCAAACATTCCCTCTTCTTCTACTTATGCTTATACTGAGCATGATGGTCTGGAATATCCCTGTGGTCAGTTGGGGTCACCTGTCCCAGCTGTGTCTCCTCCCCACCTCCCGTGCACCCCCAGCCCCCTCACCAGGGTGGCCATAGGAAAAGAGGAAAAGGCCTTGGCTCTGTGTAAGCCCTGCTCAGCCGTAACAAAAACAACTCTGTGTTATCAACCCTGCGTTCAGCACAAATCCAATACACAGCCCCATACCAGCCACCGTGAAGGAAATTAACTCTACCCCAGCCAAAAGCAGCTCACTCCTAAATTCACCAGACTTCTGCTGTGAGACAGCTTCTTGCTACACAGGCACTACATCTACTTTTAAATGTCGTCTATAGTGAACTGGATTTATTTCTTTGCTCTCTTCCAAGAAAGACTATGATGAAGTGTCAGAAAATAGCCTTGTATTTGCCTTCTGAACGCTTCCCAGCTATCCAACATACTTGTATGTAAGTATGTGGACAACACAATTGCACTGAGTATCCTGGCACTATTTTAATTTACACTAAAACAGTAATAGCATGGCTATATTTTCGTTCAATATGCATCCCACTGACATTTCCTAGGACCTCACTTGTCATTTCCAGCACCACCCTGTATTCAGACTGTGAGTTCAGGCCCACAGTCATTGCACCTCCTGGGGCCTGGAGCAATTGCCCCGAATCTGCCCGGACAGACCAGCCAAGCAAGTGCTGCTCACTGTCGGCTGCCCCACTCTCTGGCTCTGGTTCACATGTCATTCTGGAAAACCCATCTTCTCCCATGATAACCCTGATATTTCTAAATTACTCTTCTGCCTTTACTTTACACTTCATTAACCTCTTGTTCTCTGAAATTCATCAGCAATTATTTTGTTCAACACTGGTGAAAACTAAAAAACCCCAATATTTTTAGAGAAGGATATAGGCTTCTTCACCCTACTTTCTTGATCTCCCACTCTTGCTAAGGACAAGCATAGCCATTTCAAACAGAGCATATGAACTTGCTCATTCAAACATCTTAATTATTACATTTTAATTCATTTTATATATGGTATATTGATTTCACTTGGCAGTAATTATTTTTCTAATCAGAATGTTTCTCTGCCAAAAGCCAGTTGTTTTACTGAAGTCTGTGACAACAGTGTTGCCTTAATCACACAGATTTGTAATTTAATTAAAACTGATACCAAAGAAATAAATGAACTCTTTATTATAAAACCATGTTGAATAGCACTCATTAGAGTGAAGGGATTATGGTTTACATTGATTGTTATCATTCTTTTCATGATTTGTTGAGAACTGATAAAAGGCTGGCCAATTTAAAGCTACCTAGCACAGCCTGTAATTTATAAACATACAGACAGAACATTTCTATTGTGTCCCCCATATCTTCTGTAACATTCCCAGAGATGCTGAACTCAAGTGGTTTGGAGAACTCCTCAGCCAGTTCTTTCAGCACTCCTGGCTGCATTGCAAGATTGCAGCGGCTGCTCACCAACAATGCTGCTCACATACACCACCACATTTCCAGGCACTTGCTCTTCCCTCTGGGTACTGACATTTGAATTTGTGCATTTGCTGACTAGGTGAAGAACTGAAAGAACAGTACAACACTTCTGTTCTTATGAGGGAAACAAAAGGCAACATATTTCAAATTTTTCCAGTGGAACCTAGTTCCCATAATTTAAATCAGTAAACATTGTCTTTCTTCTCTTAAAAATACTTGAAGAGTACTGAGTAGCTTTGAAAAGAGAAAACAAACAACAAACAAACAAAACCAACAAAAATCCAACAAAGAAGCTCAAAGCCAAGAGGACAAACAGGAGAGAGCAAGTAGCACAGGAGAAGACAGGTCGGTAACAAGGAGCAGCTGGGCAGTACCCAGGGAGATCCTGTGATTGAATCATGGCTACTGACCTCCCAGTCAGGGCTGAAGCACCCGGGAAGGCAGGGCATCCTCTGGGAAACAGAAGCCTTTGCTGTGCTGCCAGCCTGAAACCTTTCTGATCATTCCGTTAGTCCTCTCCAGCAGCTCTATACAGCTCCATATTTCACCCTCACAGAGGAATGTAACACTTGTCCAAAAACTTTCCAAGGATAACAAGCACATACTTACTCCTATGAGCACAAAAATCACACTGAAGATTAAATGCAGTAAATATGTCTACTCTCATCTTGGAATTATGGAACCCAGCCAAGAACTGGAGTTCCCATCAGCACTGATGAAAGACATGTATTTTACAGTATGAGCAGGACATGCGGTGAATGGACACCACATAAATTACAATATTCTCCAGCAAAGGTCAAAGAAACCAAAAATCTAGTAAGAAACAAGAAAAAAAAATGACCAGAGTACTGAATCAATAGAAACTTAGGCTCTAAGTGTGCTGTTATAGCACACCATTTTAAGGAGCTGGACTGATTATTATCTCTCCAGATTGAGAGAGAATAGTAACTAACACCTGAAAATGCTAACATAACTTTTAGAAGAAGGTTTCAAAATACTCCAAACAAAAAAAATAGAGAGATAATGGTCCAAATCTAAAGTCGAAAACTGAATCATAGTACACAGGCATTACATCGCTGTGATCTAAATGCATTATTTTTTCTAAAATTCCTGTCAAAGTAATACATGCATAGACAGAGAGCTAACCATAGTTCTCGATGTACAAACAGAAACACATAGCCTATTTTGACAGAAGGATTTCGCTAAGTCTGAGATGTTCCAGAGTAGAAACCAGCTGCCTGTGCAGTGTAGGTATCACATGCTTTCATCTGACTGCTGCCATGAAAATGACAGGACCACCTTCAATATCCAGAATATTATCAGACCTTTATTCAGATTAAAGCAGAATACTACATTTGCCAGACCTCAAGGTAGCAAGAAAATAACTATCCATGCCCAAAACATTTAAATGCCAGTACGGACTCTCAGTCAGGTGACTTCTTACTGATCACACCACTTCTTCCAAGGTCTAGGAACACAAACATGTTCCTCGTGTCCCATGGGTTTTGAGTCACTTCCACAGTCATATGGTAAATAAATGTTCTAAACTGGGAGGAGCCAGTCCCAGTTCATACCAAATGACCTAGACTGCTGTGGCAACACAGGAGAAAGAGAGCTCCCTCTTGAGTCCAGAGGAGGACCACCAAGATGACTGCAGGGATTGAGCACTTCTCCGATGAGATAGGGCTGAGAGAATTGGGATTGGTCAGCCTGGAGAAGAGAAGGCTTTGGTGTGACCTAATTGCAGCCTTCCAGAACCTGAAGGGAGCCTACAAGAAAGACTGAGACGGACTTTTCACAAGGGCATGTAGTGAAACATTAAGGGGGAATGGCTTCAAAGTGAAAGACAGTAGGTTTAGATTGGGTACTAGGAAGAAATTATTTACTGTGAGGGTAGGAAGGCACTGGCATAGGTTGCCCAAAGAAGCTGTGGATGCCCCATCTCTGGAGGTGTTCAAGGCCAGGCTGGATGGAGCTCTGAGGAACTTGGTCTAGTGAAAGGTGTCCCTGTCCACGGCACAGGGGCTNAGTTCCCATAATTTAAATCAGTAAACATTGTCTTTCTTCTCTTAAAAATACTTGAAGAGTACTGAGTAGCTTTGAAAAGAGAAAACAAACAACAAACAAACAAAACCAACAAAAATCCAACAAAGAAGCTCAAAGCCAAGAGGACAAACAGGAGAGAGCAAGTAGCACAGGAGAAGACAGGTCGGTAACAAGGAGCAGCTGGGCAGTACCCAGGGAGATCCTGTGATTGAATCATGGCTACTGACCTCCCAGTCAGGGCTGAAGCACCCGGGAAGGCAGGGCATCCTCTGGGAAACAGAAGCCTTTGCTGTGCTGCCAGCCTGAAACCTTTCTGATCATTCCGTTAGTCCTCTCCAGCAGCTCTATACAGCTCCATATTTCACCCTCACAGAGGAATGTAACACTTGTCCAAAAACTTTCCAAGGATAACAAGCACATACTTACTCCTATGAGCACAAAAATCACACTGAAGATTAAATGCAGTAAATATGTCTACTCTCATCTTGGAATTATGGAACCCAGCCAAGAACTGGAGTTCCCATCAGCACTGATGAAAGACATGTATTTTACAGTATGAGCAGGACATGCGGTGAATGGACACCACATAAATTACAATATTCTCCAGCAAAGGTCAAAGAAACCAAAAATCTAGTAAGAAACAAGAAAAAAAAATGACCAGAGTACTGAATCAATAGAAACTTAGGCTCTAAGTGTGCTGTTATAGCACACCATTTTAAGGAGCTGGACTGATTATTATCTCTCCAGATTGAGAGAGAATAGTAACTAACACCTGAAAATGCTAACATAACTTTTAGAAGAAGGTTTCAAAATACTCCAAACAAAAAAAATAGAGAGATAATGGTCCAAATCTAAAGTCGAAAACTGAATCATAGTACACAGGCATTACATCGCTGTGATCTAAATGCATTATTTTTTCTAAAATTCCTGTCAAAGTAATACATGCATAGACAGAGAGCTAACCATAGTTCTCGATGTACAAACAGAAACACATAGCCTATTTTGACAGAAGGATTTCGCTAAGTCTGAGATGTTCCAGAGTAGAAACCAGCTGCCTGTGCAGTGTAGGTATCACATGCTTTCATCTGACTGCTGCCATGAAAATGACAGGACCACCTTCAATATCCAGAATATTATCAGACCTTTATTCAGATTAAAGCAGAATACTACATTTGCCAGACCTCAAGGTAGCAAGAAAATAACTATCCATGCCCAAAACATTTAAATGCCAGTACGGACTCTCAGTCAGGTGACTTCTTACTGATCACACCACTTCTTCCAAGGTCTAGGAACACAAACATGTTCCTCGTGTCCCATGGGTTTTGAGTCACTTCCACAGTCATATGGTAAATAAATGTTCTAAACTGGGAGGAGCCAGTCCCAGTTCATACCAAATGACCTAGACTGCTGTGGCAACACAGGAGAAAGAGAGCTCCCTCTTGAGTCCAGAGGAGGACCACCAAGATGACTGCAGGGATTGAGCACTTCTCCGATGAGATAGGGCTGAGAGAATTGGGATTGGTCAGCCTGGAGAAGAGAAGGCTTTGGTGTGACCTAATTGCAGCCTTCCAGAACCTGAAGGGAGCCTACAAGAAAGACTGAGACGGACTTTTCACAAGGGCATGTAGTGAAACATTAAGGGGGAATGGCTTCAAAGTGAAAGACAGTAGGTTTAGATTGGGTACTAGGAAGAAATTATTTACTGTGAGGGTAGGAAGGCACTGGCATAGGTTGCCCAAAGAAGCTGTGGATGCCCCATCTCTGGAGGTGTTCAAGGCCAGGCTGGATGGAGCTCTGAGGAACTTGGTCTAGTGAAAGGTGTCCCTGTCCACGGCACAGGGGCTGGAATTAGATAATACCCTAACAACTCAAACCATTCTATGATTCTGTGATTCTCTTCATGCCCTCACAATCACAGTCAGGTGTTTCAAAACTTCACATGTCAGTCATGCACACAACAGGATCTTTACCATTGTCAGTGTGTGGCTTCACCTATATGCCACACACCATCAAAACAGAGCAGTGAGGCTGAAGCTCTGAACAAGAACTCTGGGGGATGAATCTATTGAGAGAGAAGTGAAGACAAAAAATATCTCCCTGCATTGCTAAGAACCTAATTCTGCCATCTGATCAGTGTTCCTCTTAGTGTTCCCTGAAAACAACTGGGCTTCACTTGATTTCAAGAGGATCACCAAAAACGTCTTTGTATCCCACAACAAGAATTATTTTCTCTGTTGGAAGTAGGAAAAGGGCTGACTAACACACCACTTTTTACCCAGTTCAAGCCTCCAAAGGAATTTTGCATTGCCACCTGCATGAGCACCCAGGGGAGTCCTGTGCTTATCTCATCAGCCAGGAAATCCTGAGCTGAGCAAAGCAAGGTCAAACATTTTCTGTACAGACACTGATGTCACCTTTTCACAAGAATCAGTCTTGACACTTCTTTTTTTTCTGTTGTTCTCCCTTACAATGATGCCATATTTCAACTATTACAAGGAAAAAGAACAGCCTGTAGGCCAGAACAGAACTACAATGGAATGGCAACCTAACACACTGGAGATAGGTGTGCAAATACTAAAATAAGCCCTTCTCCTCCTGATCAGCTGGCACTGAGGAGACCACAGTCCCCAGGAATGATGTCCTGTTTTACATCACATGTAACCTCTGCATCCAAATATGAGGCAGGAGTGGTTCAAGAGCTTGTGAGTGTGTTTTGGATCAGTGTCATGCCAAAATCAACAGCAGCACTGCAAGAAGGTGACAGAGAAGGCAGAAATGCAAATCTGCAGTCAAGACCAGGAGGGATAGGTGGGATTTTAATTTGTTATTCTACCTTGTGGGTGACTGCATCTGCAAATGAAAGAGATTATGGAAACCTGAAGTTCAGTGAAGGTACCATTGTAAGAGAGGAATAACAGAAAACTTAGCTCTCATTCCCCAATATCATTCTTACAGTTTTCACACTAGACAGAGATGTTTCCTTCTTTTTATTCCAAGCACCTTAACACTGGACTGAATGAACTTGCAGACGTGTACAGACTAGTGCACATATGATTAATACAGATTTGAACTTGCAATTATCTTCATTAGTGCTTGTTTTGAGTAGTGTGGATGTTTTTCTCACAAGTGTTCCCTTTGCATCTTCCAAGCAATCAAGTGCTATAAAAACAGCTTTGAAAAACTACAGTAGTTTACACTTTATTCTTCCAATAAATACTCCTGTCAATATTGATTAATATTGAATAGTTAATACTACCCCATTTAAAGAGCTATTGTGGAAATTACTGAGCATAGAGAAAAAACAAAAAATGTCAACTTCTCACTGTTTCCAATTGCAGATGTTATTGGTTCCTATTATCTCATTGGTGAACTTCAAAAACAACTTGTAGCTGCATGTATATTTTCTTACTCTACAAAATACTGAGTGAATTATCCACTGTATTAAACTAAAGATATTGTATCCAGAATATTCAGATGGTGTTTTCCTGTTGTACAGACATTATTGTGTAAAAACATTTCTGAATTAATTTTATGGTGAAACATAAAAACAGGAGGAAAAGGGTACGATTTATTTATCTGTAAGGTAATTGTCTGCAGACAGACAGTTGGTTTGTAGCAGACCATATTTTTGCTTTTAATCCATAGGTCATATCTCAGGTCCAGTATTCTAAAATAACCCACAGATTATCAAGGCCTCTACAGAAGTGCATCCAGTGAAATATTGCTGGGTCAGGGAGGGAACCAGAAGGGCAGCATAAGTAAGCAAAACCCAGTCTTCCTCCTAAAGCTATATGCAGTTCAGCACAGCATCTTTCCTGTGATTTTCTTCCAGTTCCATGTACAGTAGAGTGAAAAGGAATTATCCCTTGTGTGGCAAAACCATACAAGAGGAAGTAATCTTATATCTGCTCATACTCTATTTTCATATTTCCATGTTTACTATGGCAATTCACTGTGTTTTGTAAGCCTACCACAAAATGATGAATTTTTATTGCATTTAAGCTTCATGATAAATATAGCACCTAGCATACCTAATTATTACAGCCTATGCTCATTACCACAGGAAGCTACATTCCAAAGCTGTTTAGGGTAGACAACTCCCCCAGTTCTAAGTCCTTCCTCATTAAGCCACAATTAGTATGATAAATGGGGGTGGTTATTTCATTACAGGCAATAATGGCACTGTTTGCTCATCAAAAAATGGGGATAAATAATAAATATTACAAGAAATGTCCTAATAGTTAATAATAATAATACTTCAGTCACCTGCAAATAAAGCAGAACTCCATCCAGGTGTTCATTAGAGGCTGCAGTTCAAAGCCAACATGGTCTTAACCTCAAAATAGCTATCTGCATTAATGTGGTAGGCAGAAGGATGAAATTGTGCTTGTCCTTGACAGGAGTGCTGCAAGGTGCTTGAGACAGAGTGTGTACAGTTAAGCTGAAGCTGGAGTTGGTAATCATTGTGGCTAAAGCAGCTACAGCCTGAGGAGCCTGTGAGTGCATCGTTGGTGGCTCCCTAATTTGTAAGTACCATCTAGGCCAGCATCTCCCTGTCCAAAAAGTGACCTAAAGAGCACTTGAGCATTCAATTTGTTAATATACATTGAATTAAGGGGGACTATTCTGAGGCATATGGTCAGTAGTAGGTTAAATGAAAAAGGATTCAGTTTTCTGTCACTTAGCTACAAATACAGTATTACATAATCTCATTTAATTGCACTCTTCACCTCTTTAACATCCTCAGCCTTCTGTCTCAAGCCATCTCTCCTCAGGAAACACCTCCTGCTGACTGAAACTGCCTTCCAATAATTAAGCTCAGTATCCTCTTTTCTCCCAGGGGTACACAAGATCATGTCAGTGTCATAGAAATCAAATGCAACAGGGCTCAGCAGCACCTCGAGAGGGTCACCTAATTCACCTTTCGTCCCAAAGGCAGGATCAACTTCTTCTAAATTGTTCTTGACAGAAGTTCATTTAATCTGCTCTTAAATCCTCCAGCAGCTCCACAGCCTCCCTCAGCAATCCAGGCTGTGATCAGCCTCCTTTATCATCAGAAAACTCCAAATGCTCAAGGTACATTTCCTTTACTGTAATTTAGCCCATCACTTCTTGTACCAGTCTGTCAAAGATACAACTGCATCAAGTCAGAGAGTTTTACTTGACTTAATTTACTGCCAACCAACACAAACATAAAATCACTGGTTCACAGTGAGGGGATAAAAAAACAAACACAAATCACTCTGCAAAAACCTACTTAAATTCCTGTCCTTCCCCTTCCTGCTCTCAAGTATGCTTACTTTTGCCTTTTTTTAATCTCAGCGCACCAAAATTCCTCCAGTGAGGCATGGTTGCATGGGAGGCTGAAGCAGTCCAACTCATTCTAACACTCTATGGTTAAGGTTTCCTGCCATATTTCTTAGTTTCCCTTTCCCAGTGTGGGTTGCCCATGAACCTCAGACTCTCAGCAATGTCCCATCATGAGTCAACCACAGCCACAGTCCCCCAGTTGTGTCCCTTCCCCAAGCATGTTCAAGCATGCAGGTCTGTTGACTTCTCCAAGCAAACTGGTACCCACACGTAGACACAACATTCCCTCTGGAGCCGCACCGAGCTGCTTGCAAGCAGCAGCCACATGCTTTTCATGTGAGTCATGGGCAGTTCAGGGAGGAGGGGCTGGCAGCAGTGCAGTGGTGGTCAGCTTCCTCCAGCCTGAGGGCCTTCATCTCTACGCTCTTAAGACAGCTGGTGACAGCTGGTCAATACCTGCAGCCAAGTCCCTGGTTTTGGCCTTTTGTCTTTTTTTCCCTCTGTTCCCAGTGCTGCTCCGAGAACAAGTAAAGTGTGCAGCCTCTCAGGCTCCAGAGGCAGGATGTGACTTTTGCGCAGGTATCCCTGGGGGTAGCTACATCCAGCACATCTCCATCCCTGACAGAGCCCTGATCTGCTCAGCTGCCCAGAACTGCTCTTCTTACCAGCCCTGTTACTTTTGAAGTCAGGCTTTCATCCTTCATATTTCAGTTTCATTGCTCCGCTGATGAAAAGTACGTACACATGCGCTTAAGTACTTTCCTTTGCTTAATCAAAGCCTGTGTACTTGTATGCAAACATACTAATTGCAGGCAAAATTGCTCTTATGTAAGCCACTCCCTGATGTTTTTCATGGAGTTGGAAATGCACAACAAAGACCTCTGCGCCCATTAAACATTTTAGGAAAAGCTTTTAACTTTAGGTGAGGAAATGTGTCATGGGGCATTTGAGCGCATTATCATCAATATCATCAGAAGAGAGTAATTTATTCCTGACAGTTGTCTTTTATAGCATGTCATTAGAATGATCCCTTTATAGCATCCATTCATATACATGACATCTTAAGTCATATCAATCCATCTTCCTCAGCAGATAAAAGACTATCATCTTTCTAATATCTCATTTTTTCATTTGAAAGCCTGAGTCAAAAATCATGTCACCAGCATTAACAAAGTCCAGCCTATCCATTTCCTGGAATCCTCAAGCACTTTCTAGAGCCATCTCTTCTTCCTTCCTTTCTGCCCCCACTTCAGTTTGTAAAGGAAAATTAAGTACAAGAATGCAAGACACTTCCCGAATGAAGGGCTAAGTGAAACAGAGCCTTTTTACCAACCCAGATTACTGATAAGCATATGATTTTGTCATCAAGAAGCCTGTCTGACCAGACGGAATATACACCTCATCTGTTTGGTTTTCAAAGCCACCTCCCACAAAAATAATCTCTGAATTGGAAAAGACTAACAGCACATATGAGGACAACTGCCTCTCTGAAATGCTTGGAACAGACAACAAACCAGTTGGGATTTGGTGACCAGACTAGCAGAGGCTCTTTGTTCTGGTGCTATGTAAAATTCTCATAATAGTTAATATTTGACCTCGAGTTCTCCTCGGTCCTGTCTTAGACCTCTATGGTTCATTTGCTCATATCTCTCACTAGACATAAACATCTCTCACTAGAGACAAATATGTACACCCCACATTGTGCCCTACTCATTTAAAGCAGGCAGGGAAACTGAGGTAACTTCCACACATATTTACATCTTTATAACCTAGAACCATCATCCTGCAGCTGACCAGCTTGTCCTAAATTCAACTCCTTTTACATTTTTGTGGTAAATCTCAGTAAACAAATGTGCTTCCTCTCCTCTGCAAGTGAATATTTTTTCACACTTGGGTTCTTGACACAACTTTTACTGGTTCATCATTTCACTGCCTTCTCCAAGGACTGTAACAGTAAGACTTTCCATTCTATACACTGCATTTAGATAGGTAAGGTCCAGTCTAACATCCATTGACAATAATGGTGTGGTATTAAATCAGACTCACAGGACGTGTTCCCTTCATACAAAGAAGGGAACAGGGTAACTGTATTCAGTCTATGGAAGGACTTCATGTACGGACTCACAAAGCGCTTCTTTACATATCCTAAGGCTTATTTGCCCCGTCTCATGTTAATTGTTTGCATTGCTGGCCCTCAATTTCAGCACACTGTCACTGAAGAAACATTTTAGTATGATAGGGCTTTTAGTACAAAGATTACATATCCATGGAAGACAAAAAAAGAGCAAGAGTACCCATTCAAGGTCTTGTAATATAATTAGCACAGCATAATACATAAGAGTTTTAATGCAGAAACCACCTCCTTGATTGTGGAGGGAAACATTAACAGTTTTCTCTTCTGCTGCAGTATTAAAGAACTGAAGTCTGTTCCTCAGCAGCTGAAGGTATATCTTCATAGCCAACTCAGTACCACCCAGAAAACAGACAAAGAAGTAAAACCTGTACACTTTTGTAAAGGCAAAGCTAACCACTTGTTTGGTGATGGATAATGAAATGTACATTTATTTCTCACTATGCCCTGCTCCAATAGGAAAATGGCAGTGCAAGCCACAATCCTCTCATACAAACAATAAAAGAAATATATGCAGAATTCACCTCACTGTGTCTAGTACGTGACATTGAATCTGAACTTTCAGTCATCCCAAAAGCCATCCTCATCCCGCACTCACAGGGAAGTCTTTTCCCTGTATTTTGTTCATACGGAGGTCGGATTTTCCAGTAGGCCATTGCTGCGATATGGAGCGATGCAGAGTCCCCAGGCA
>VYZQ01019896.1:7964-32120 GCA_013400655.1 Mystacornis crossleyi
GACTAATACGGACTAGTTTAAATTATAGATAACTGAAGCCATTGCTAAAGAAGAGAGAGCCCCTCAGGCTGATAGCCCTGCACATGGTGTAGTAGGGTCACAAGAGAAATCATTTCAGTGCAAAGAGTGGTGCGGTGACAGTCTGTGATTCCTCCGGAGGGCCAGCGTGTTGTCCCTTGGTTCAGTGCAAAATAGGGTGGAACAATTCTGGGTAGAACTCTTTACAAAGAACCACAGCCCTTCTTCCCCTCCCCAAGCTGAGTGACATGGGGACTTGAGTGGACTGCCAGTGTTGCAGGAGATGAAATGGGGATAAATAGGCCTAAACTCTTGCTAAATTATTTTAATGTCCATTTCATGAATGACATGTCTCTATATTATGAACGTTCAAATCGCAAATAAGTGTATTTAAATGGAACTGTATTCCTCACCCCCAAGCCTTTTGTGGTTTGTATTTGTTAAATCGTTAGCTTTTGGGAACCGTTAACGGAGATACATTTATGTTGTATGAAGGAATAGGAGTATATGGGGACAACACAGCTGTAGTTTTGTATTGCCCAGCTAAGGAATTGTACGTGGTAAAGGTGGAACAGTTTCACCTGGGAATGAAATGGTAAGAGGTTAAAATACTTTTTATTTTTTAGAGGAGTATTTCTGCAAAATAAACCCCAAACTTCTGCAGGCAAGACACGCTGTATAATGAGATGTGAACCCTGAAGGGTTAAACCATACAGCAGTGTAGTATTTGGAATTGCTGGCAGATGTAAGTGTGTTGTGTTACCATGGCAATTGGGGCTATAGTCTTCAAGAAGTTACAAAGACAGAGTCAGATGTAACAGTAAAAAAGCCGTGATTTTCCTAGGCTGTGCCTTGTTTTGGATGGAAATGCTGGCTCATGCAGCGTGGAGAGTGATCTCATTGGTTCACATCACAATCCTCCCTCTCTCTCAGCGCGCTCTCCCCCCTCTCTTCCCTTCAGAATGGTAACACAGCCTTAGCCATCGCCAGGCGCCTGGGATACATCTCCGTGGTCGATACGCTGAAGGTTGTAACGGAGGAGATCACCACCACCACAACTGTGAGTTGCACACGCATTCAAATGTTGCTCTTCTTTACTCGGAGTGTCGTGTTTCTGCTCTTCCCTCGGGCTCTCCGTGCATCTCTTTCCTTTTCTGTTTTGGTTGAGGGGGGGTTTAGCTCCCTTCCCTTCCCTTTCTGTTGTGTTTTGCCACAGTGCTTCCAGTGTATCTTATAAGCATGTGGAAGTGTCTGCAAGACAACAGGCTCCCCTGAGCTGGGAGCAAAATCTGTGTGCATACCGATGGAAAACAACATTTCAGAGTAAAACTTGTTTCTAGACCTCGGTCTGAGCTGCAAACCCAAACTTTCCAGAAGTTTGTGCACTGCTGTTTAGATCCTGCCCTGTTTCTCTTTTCACATCTGGCCTTACACCTCTACACTTCTGACACCTCCTGAGGCTCAGTCCTTGCAGCATCTCTCGTTTGGACTGGACCAGCCATGGCCTGGAGCCAAGCCTAATGAGGCTCGCTGAATGGCTGTGAATCACATCCATCATCTTCTTACTCAAGTCGCTTCCAGTTCAAACAGATCCTGTTTTCCAAAATGCAGAGGAATGTTTCCTTACTGGCTCAGTCCTCTGAGTGCTCCACGTTCTTGGAGTCTGGATTTTGATGTCAGGGTTCGTGAATGGTGTGTGCTCAACATCAGCAAGGTGGTACTGCTGCTTTAAGCCAGGAAAAGCTGATCTATGTGGACACTCTGGGAGGGGAAGGTTTTCCCTTCTTGCACTTTTACCTCCCATCACAAATGTCATAACAGGTAGGAAGGGAGAACATGAGAAAAAGTGCATAATTGAAAAAATTAGATTAATTTAAATCTCAGCTACTGCATTTATTTTGAAATGCTGCTGTAAAGTCATGCTTTTTAATTTTATTTCATTTTTTTTTAAATGCAAGATTAGCATTCTAGGAAACCCATCAGCTCTAGATGACATTTAGGAGCTCAGAGCTGTAAAAATCCACCGATTACTAAAAAGATGCCGCTGCTCAGTCATGCAGAGGGTTAGAAGTAGAGAAGAAGTCCAAAATCTCTTGTAAAGAAATGGAAAAATAATTTCGATTTTGTTGCATGCTGACAGCAAATCCCACTTGATAGGAACCGAGGAAGATGCAATAAAGGTAACGTGGCGTAAGGTTACAAATAGAATGAGTCATCATTTATTAATGACCTGCAAAGATCAGGCTGAGTCAGGTTTGGAGCAGGAATTCCAGCGTAATTCCAGAAGTCTCTTAATAAAGACTGTGTGTCTGTTGTTATTACTTCATGTTGTTGTTTAATCACATATCACATCACATGTCTATGTGCATAAACACATATGTATCTAATCAGAAATTTAGCAGAATAAAACCCGGGGAAAATTTTTGGAGAAACTTCAGCTCTTACATTTTTAAGCTTCGGAGGACACCTTTGTCACATGTTCTGTGCTGTGTCCTGGCGTGTTTTTCAGTTACTGTTTGATAAAAGCGGTAACTTGCTTTCTCATTTACACCGTGTTTCACTGTGCAGACTTGTACCTTGTCTCACATAAGTGTGAGATCTTTGGAATAATAGGAATTGCGCTATGAAAAAACACCTGTGAGTTATTTACTTTGGACAAATATTTCTTTAAACGTTGAGGATTAATCTGTTTTCCTACCAGATACCTCATGCCTGGGATTTAGGACTGAATCAAGTAGTGAAAGTTACTTGCAGGGCTGACCTTTAATGCTTGCACATAAGAGAAATCTGAAATCTTGATCTGTGTCTGCATACTTTAAAAGTCAGGTGGGAGCCCTCGATAAACTCAGCAGATTCTCCAGCTGTGAGTTCACCTAACCCTCGTACCTTAGGGATATATGGAACGGTGGTGTTTGTGGTGGGGGATGTTGATTAAACGTGATTCAGAACAAGTCCTGAAAGGGAGGGCTGAGTAGCAGGCACTCCCTGCAGTCAGGTTCTCCAGATGGCGAGGTTGGTGTTGCCAAACCTGAGCGCAGCGTTGAAAGGTGCTGTCACCATAGCTACCTCCTTCTCCGAGCCTGGGCTGAGCCCTGCACCGAGGGTGTTACACAGCCTGATGCTTGATTGGTATTCAAGTCACTGGCACTTGAGATGAGGGAGAGACCTCCAGTGCCAAAGCCTTTCTCTGCTCTAACTTGGAACAAATCTTCCTCTTCCTTGCATTAGTGCTGTTGTTAGTGGAGCCACATGAATATAAACCAATAGAGAGAAGAAAGTGCACTTTTTTTTTACTGGAAGATTAGAGAGCAATAGGAAATAAATCAGAATAAACTGGACCTTCGGGGGTTTGCTATGCAATTAAGTTTGGGGCCATTTATACAAACAAACATAATCTTCCTGTGGACAGATGAATGTATGAGGAGCTTTCAGGTTGTTTACAGTATGCTGCTGTGAGTAAGGCATTGCTGAAAGCACATACGGGTTCATATACCTGAGTTATATATCTGAATTATTCCATGCCACCCGATGGAAATCTGGCCTTGCAATGAAAGGCTCAAATACAGAAGCCTTAGGTAAACTCCCTGGTGGAGTTCTCAGTGGCACTAAGCAGGAGGGAGTTTTAGAAACACGCACCGAGCAGTTTTCCATGTGGGCCATTCGTGGGGCTAGATACAGATTTTAAATTTTGAGAGTATTTGATGTGCGTATCAATTAAAAAAATTCTAATATCACATTAGAAGTTCCTTTAAAAACATTAATTCCCAACAGAAGTTGTGCGGATTAGAATTAACGTAGAATTAAATGGTTGAGTAGAATTAAGAATTAAGTAGAATTAACAATTCTTGCTGAGTTCAGTGTTCCAAAGATGGCATTGCAGATTTTTTGTTCTTTTGAATCTCTTTTCCAAGCTTTGGTTCAATTGTTAAATTACGTAGTAAATTTTTTCTTACTGATGGAAAGTCAGGAAGTCAATAAAGTATCCTTGCTTCCCTGTAAAGAGAGAACAGTGTCTGCAAGCCTTAGAGACGAGGCTGTTTTTCCATGGGGGCCTGTAAAAACCTAAGTAATGAATAGATGGACGTAATGGTCAATAAACCTTGGTTACCTGGGTGATAGAAAAGCGGGCAGAGATCCTCTCTACCTGCAGCTTGTGCTTTAACTGAGCTGATTGGTGAAGTTAATTTGTTAATTCTGGTGTTGAAGAGACAAAGTCGGTGCCCCCTGAGTGGCAGCACCTCCCCATCTGTCATGGCTGGCCTTGTCACCCCACTGCTGCCTGACATTTCTATCCCAGGAAAGCCATGGGAATAGGGGGGAAAAGTCAGTCTTGGTGGTGGGGGCATTCGGTGAATATAAACTAATTTGCAACGCCGAACATGCGTTCTGCTGCAACAGAAATAATTAGTTGTTTTTACTCATGGGGAAGAGTGAATTTAGGAGCCTAATTGGGATTGCCAGTTGAGGCAAAGGGCATTGTTCTTTCCCTGTGCCTCAGGAGGGTAAACTGGAACTGCTGTCACAGTTAAATAGATTTCAGAAATGTAAAGCAGACTTTTAAAACAAATTTCCAAAATAATTACACGGTCGGTAACTTAATTATTTATGAAAGTGCAGTATTTTACAATAAGCAAGAATGTTGGCTTTGTCAGTTTGTTAGAAACAGACAAGTACCTAACAGGATCAGGAAATAACTAGAAAGTTTTTTGCAACAAAAGCTGCTATTGACCTCACTGCTTGATATCAGCAGGCATTTTCCCAAAAGAATATTGCATAAAGAACTCAGGGTTTGGCCGATTTAATTATCCTCACATGAAATGCTTTCACTCCTTTGCCTGTATGTTAATTTATCCACAGTAGACGGTATCTGCAGCAGGGAGCGAGCGCTGCCTCAGAGGGGGTTTCTCAGGGAGACACGTGGCCTCCTGGCACTTCTCTGCGTGCCAGAGGGGCACCTGTGCTCCCACACATCCTTTGGGGCCGTGTGCCGGGTGCCCTCTACAGCTCCCCAGCTCAGCTGGGTGGAGCCAGAGAAATTGGTACTTTTTGGTTTTGACTAAGGCACTTCTGAAGATTCCTGTTCCTTTTGAAGCACTTGACATTTTGTCCCCTGTATCGTAACACACTGAAGAGTTCCCCGCGGGCAACTTTTTCACGTCTCGCACTTCCTACGGTTTCTTTCCTTATGTTCTTCATCTCCTTCTCCAGTCCGAATCTGGATGCTAAAAGGGTGTCCCTGTTGTTGATTGAGCACCCCTGGACATTTGTGTCCTCCCAAAAGTCATTTATGAGGATAAAATTAGAGTAAAAAAAATAATCTTCTGGTGTTTTCCTGCTCTGTGCTCTGATATTGATTCAGAATCCTCCTACTATTCCTCGGTCCATACTTGCCGCGATTCACGGTATTTTAAGCTTTTAGGTGCATGAAAGGTTTCAAAATCTTCAAGTAACTTTTTTTATCCTCTGATGTGTACGTGCTTTGTGGGAATACGCATGGTTTATGAAAAGGATATAATTAATATGCACTGCAGTCACCTTTTTCTGGAGAGGCGGGAGAAGTGTTTCAAGCGATCTGTGGAAATCCTTCGCATCTTTTTTTAGTTTAGGAATTTCACATCATTCATAACTTTTCCAAATGCTCTACAATTTAATAATTTCCATATGCCAAATACAACTTTCTGAAGCTCTTCTGTAGACGTTACCTAATGCATTTTAAAATCGTCTTGGAAACATTGAGCTGAATTGTTCTACATGCACCATTTATAAATAAATTTTATTCCTCCGACCACCAGCTCATTAGCTCACATTTTCGTACTTTTCTGCCGGAAGAAATGTTATTTTATGCAGCACTAAGAATAGGAGTTTCTGGAATAGAGATGAAGACAAAAGCTAAGGGAAGGGGAAACAGGTTATGAAATGCCTCAGCACATCCCACTGCTGTCTCTGTTGAAAATACCCTGCTGTAAACTTTGCTCCTCTGTTTGGTGTTTAATTTGAAGGCTGATGATTCTGTCTTTGCAGACTGTAACAGAGAAGCACAAGCTAAATGTACCCGAGACAATGACTGAGGTCCTGGATGTGTCGGATGAAGAAGGTGAGTGATTTTGATAAATTCCTCTTCCGTATCACCTATGTAACCTGTTATATAGGCTCAAGAAGCTGCTTGAGTACTCTGACATCTTCATTTTGCTGTGCTTGAAATGAAGTTCTTTTTTAAATGGCGTAATCATTATGGTATTTGCATAAAGACACCAAAATTTGACATAAAGCAAAATCTTGGACCCCTACATCTTTTTCAGAAAAAGCTTATCTGAACCCAATTGGCAAATGAGAATGTTTCCCAACAGTAGGTTTTAAAATTTCAGTGTGGAACTGTCACGAAGCTGGCTTTGACCCTCCCAGAAAAAGCAATCTGTGCAATAATCTTTTTGGATCTGTGCCACCTGTATCAGATACAAATATCTAGGAATTTTGCCTAATTGGAAACGTTTGTGTAAGAAGATTGATAAGGTGTGGAGGGTGAGGAGAGCATTCCCTTGAGGGAGCTTTTGGCACAGG
The DNA here is from genome assembly GCA_013400655.1 of Mystacornis crossleyi. NCBI lineage: Eukaryota > Metazoa > Chordata > Aves > Passeriformes > Timaliidae > Mystacornis > Mystacornis crossleyi. Next base: position 14,541 of record VYZQ01019896.1, read on the forward strand.
GGGCTCAGGGATCCGCATGGCATGACAGAAAGTAACACCAGGCTAAGAAGTTTGGCACTTGGGTTTCCGAGGCCTTTGCACGTACAGACATGTGTTGTACCACTTAGCTACATCCCAAGAAAATTTCTGTGAACTTCTGGGAGGAGGATTAAAGTATCACGCTTTTAGACAGCTCAGAATTGCAGCAATGGCCTAAAACAGTCCCTTTCTAAAAGTTTGCAAGTGACTTCTGAGAAATTTCAGTCACAGCAGTATTAATAAATGCAAACAAACACATTAGGAAGGATTTTCTATGTCCGTTTATACACTTGGCGGTGCTCATATTACAATATCCTATGTGTGCCATTTTATGGTGGTGGTAATTATTTCACATGAGTAATTTGTAGGGTGAGTATTTTCCAGAAAGTCCTGGGAATTTGGAACCTCAGGTTACATGGTTGGTATTTTTCTTTTACAAAGAACACAGATGCACTTGTGGTTCTAAACGGTGCGTGAAGTTAATGGCATTCATTAATTATAAGTGCTTGTATTGCTTTTAGAAATGGGATTTATGCTGATAAATGAGTTACACTCTTGAGAAAATACAATGCTTAGGCTCCAGATGCAACTTTTTGTTGTAAAATACAAAAGCAAACAAGTGTGATTCAAAACCAATTATTTTCTGCTGCATCATGACCAGTGAAATTATTTTTCTACTTTGTCTCCGATTAAGAAACATTCATCTGCTTGTGCAATTATTATGTTGAATTGCCTTTAAGTTGCTTATTGCCTTGTGCTCACCTTTTTGAGTTTTCTCCCGGGCTTTTGATCTACCATTGAATCATCTTAAAATCCCCAAAGCCTAGCATGTCTTCCTGCTTTTACAGGATTAATCCAGGGTGTTCCTTGTTCTCAAACCAATTTGTGTGTTGTACAGCCTTTAAACACTCTGATGATGAACCCTTCAGTGATGGGGAAGCATATAGTGGCACGGGTGCTGTTAGCAGGAGCTCGTGGAGTAAGACCTACAGACTTTTTTTGTTTAACTGTTTGGTTTATTTTTTCTGTTGAAACAGCACAAATTTGCATAATCTGGGTGCCTAACACTACTCCTCTCTGTTACTTTTGAAGTGTGGCTGAGTGTGTGTTTCCTGCAAGGTGGGAGGAAGAAGGGAAGCCAGAAAATCTCAGATTTATTACCTATATCATGAGTATGTCGGCACAACTTGAAAGGGCCGTCCCGCATGACTAATGCTCTCTAGTGCTTTGAATTAGCATTCACTGCAAGAACTCCTGTCGTGGGTGGTGCTTCTCACAGCAACTTAAAATAGCTGGGGACTGGAAGGCTGCAAAACTTTTTTAATAGAGAAGATGAACCTTTTAGTGGTGGTGTAGCTTTATAAGAGGCTAGCAGTAAGGTTTCTGTGGTGCTGTGTTCTTTCAAGTGACACAGTATGTTCTGAAGTAAATCCATGTGCCGCTGCAAACCTGCCAGCTGTGTTTATATAATTACCAAGTTCAACTTAAGAGTACTTGAGCAAAGAAGTATTTCAGGTCCCATTGTAGAGCATATTCATCACTGGTGATAAGTATTTTGCATTTTGCTTGGAAGACAGTTAAACTGCATAATTGTATGCTGTCATGTTGTTAATGTAGTATTTGTATTCCTAAAATCCAGTCTTAGCAGTATAAAATAAAAAACAAATATCTATCAAGTAGCTCAGCTTGGTACGGAGGCTCCTGCTCTGTGTCGCCTATTTTAAATTATCTTGAATGGCCCAAGAGTCCCACTAATTCTTCTTCAGTTTTGAAGAAGATGCAGCATTTTTGCATTTATCCACTGAATTCTTCACCTTTTATGGTACCTGCAAAACCAAATCTTTCTTTTGAACAGAATCGCATGATATTTTTTATTTAAAATGGCGTTTGGTCCCCGTTCATGGGTATTGCACTACAGCCTCCCATAGGCAGAGCTGTTAAGTGATGTGGTTTGTGCAACGTGTACATCTGCCAGCAGAAATGCTCGGTGTGGATAAAGTTGCACTAAAAACCTGGTACATTTTTATCATTGTATCTGCCCTGGCTGTATTGCTGCAAAGTTCAGTTGCTTTAAAGGTGTCACCACAAAAGAGTCATTTTGCACTTGAGGGATCCTTAGAGCAGTAAGGGGAAATTGCTGCATTTAAGTGGTGTCTGCAGAATTAGTGAAGTTAAGCACGGGCACGTTATTTTTTTTAGGGCTGAGTCCATGTAGACACACAGGAAAATCTAGAAAAGGCAGGAGCCTGGTTTCTTTCTTAATGTCCCATATATTAATGTGCTCCTCTGTACTCACTGCATGCCTTGTTTTTGTGGCAGAAGAGCTGCACAAACCAACAGTGGTTTATCTTTGAGACTCCCGTGGGAGATAGCGCAGTAAGTGCAGTGCCGTAGAGAGAGAACACAACCAGTAAAACGGGTTGTTCAAGGGCACTCATTTGTTTCTTTTTGAGTCTCCTCATCGCCAGTGAATTTTCAGAAGTTGCAGTTTCCCTGCCTGTTTGAGACCAAGTTCTGGCTGCTGCACGAGTTGTCAAGCTCTAACCGTGCTTCCCCACGTCCTCCCTCCGGCAGCACGAACGTTTCACCACGTGCTGACCTAGCCCAGAGAACTGATCTGTCTGAAAGTGAATCTCTTTGCTTGTCCTGATGAGTTATTTTCCAGCCAGACAACTTTTGCAGGCCGAAGGGAGTAGAAGGGCTGAAGCAGAGGGTGAAACACCACTGTCAGGAGCAGCATGGCCTGAGACGGCAGCCAGGAAAGTCCATTCACGCCAAACTGTACTTGGTGCTGACACTGCAGTTGAAGAGAAGGGATAAACAAAGGTTGTCACGTACGGAGTTCACGGACAAGGCGTCGTATCTGTGAGCTACTGCGTGGTTTCAGGACATCCACCAAGTGACCTTGGGTTCCAGAAAGCAGTTCAGAGCTGATCCTATATCTGGCTGCATCGCATTTCTGATTAGAAAGAAAACCCCCCACAGTGCTTAAATACAACAGTGAATTTCTTGAGTGTCCCCACACGAGGCCTTGGAGTAGCTAACGCTGCTGTATATGTATGAGAAATGAGCAGCTAATCCACTGCTCTTGTACATGCACTTAATTCCTCTAAAGAAGCACCTGAATTAGTGGGAAAACTTAATTTCCTTAACTAAAGCTGGAAGTTAAAGTTGCAGCCGGGAATTGTCCTTGGTTAGACTTAAGTTGCTGCACATTGAAACACAGTAAATTTAGAATAGTAGGGCTGAGTTAATTCACCCTCTATATAAAGCACCTTATAACCAGTAGTATAAAATGTAGCCACGGGATGTTGATTTACACAAGTAAAGCTTCCATGGCTTAGGGAGGTAGGGATAGTTTGACCTTTTATTCTTTCTTACCTAGATCCAACCTGACAACTTCCTAAATACCACAGTAGCCACCTGTCAAGTACTGGATTTCATTTTGTGACAGGTTAATATTCAAGAAAACAAAACCGAGGTGTCTCTCCCTCCCCAGAAGTCCTTGAGAGTAGAAGTACACTTCTTTTTTTGAGATTTGCTTCACCTTCTGCCATTCTGTGAGTGCTGTCCTAAGCACCCAATAGCTGACGTGATGATTGGTTTGAAGTCGTGTATCGATATCTGAAACCACACATGAAACCCCGCTTTTCCTGCCTGGCGAAAAATAAAGAAAGTTAAAGCATTAGCCAAGCTATAATCCAGGGAAGCTTCTAGTGTGGGCCACTAAATAGAAGATTGACTTAGGGAAGTGAAGGTGTCCAAACGAAGCGTCAGAGAAACTCTGCTGTTACGGAATGTATATTCCATAAAAATCGTTATTGCCGTAGTTGTCCTTTCTCCATCTGCAGCACTTCTGTGGTGAACTTGAGACTTATCTGCATGCTGCAGAGAAAGCAATAATTTTGGCAAACTCATATAACAGTATCTGGCTTTAAAAACATCCATTAAAAGAAATTTCTGGCAGCTTGGCACAGCCCCCTTTTCTTTATTGTTTTATTTTAAAATTCTGTCTATATTTTCTCTTGTGTTTTTTGAGAAACAATTCCAGAGCAATTCTCATACAGCAGTTGTATTTTGCAATTTTGCAAATTCAGAGATGACCACTGCAAACCAGGGAGCATCAATGTCAAGGGCTGTATTTGTCACAAAATAGTTAGTAAGCGGTGGAAATGTTCCTGGCAATAATTTGATGGGGAACGAGAAGGCAGACGGATTGTTTCTGGCACGATGAAAAAGGGCAGTTCCTGTATCGCCACAAAGCGACCATCTGCTAAGATCTGCTGTGTCAGGAAGCCCTTGGTCAGCTGAACGTGCATTTAGACCGAAGTATCTGTTTTTTCTCTTCGTATGGTAGGAGGCACTGCGTGTTTGGGGCACTCGTGTCAGGAAGGGAAGGTGGAAGGGCGCAGGGGGTGGGTGGGGAGTTCCCTCAGCCCTCGCCTGCTCTAGCGAGAGAGCCGTGCCTGGTCTGGTTACTGTTTGCAGATGTCCCGTCACATCAAACGCTGCGACTTAGCCCCGCTATTGACAAGTCTCAGATGAGAGGCCAAAGCTGAAATCAGAGTAGACTTTGGATTTGGTGGGGTGTTTTTAAAGGTTGTGGGTGTGATGAAAGTGGTAAAGATTTTGCCTTTGTTTCTATTATAAATGGAATGTCTGGCATGATTATAATTATCTAGTTTATTTGAAATGTAACTTGAAATTCCTTTTACTGTTTGATTAACAGCATTGCCTTAATATCTTCCAAGTTTTCACTAAGCCCTGTGCTTTTTAATGTGACATTCCCAGGAAACAGGAGGCATCATCTGTCAGGAGACAGGAAACATAAAATGATTAAATGCATTTTATTGTTGTCTGTGAAACTGTGCCCGGTTTCTCCCTCTTAATGTGGGCAGATGGAATTTTCAAGAGTTTTTGTTGTTATGCTGAAAAGATTCAAGACTCATTTTTACGTACAATATTTGCGTATGCATAAAAATCTTAACCCCCTCCCCAAAGTTTCCTTAGTTTTAGATAACAAATAATACATTATTTATTTCTTAGCTGAAACGTCAAGCTAGAAAAAATGGCTTGATTTGTTTTGTGAAAACAAGTATCAAGATGAGCTTCAGTTTGCCCACACTGCCTAGAAAATGAGAAGGGTTGAAACTCTTGGTGGCCTGGGGTGATGTTGTGTGGCTCTGGGGGTCACACCAAGCCTCTGGCAGGCTCATGCAGCACTAATTTACCAGTGGGACAGTGACTGAAATATCCAGGCAGAAGCTGTGGAGAGGAAGCGTCTTGGCAGTGGAAATGAAAAGAAACGTCTACATGTTGCTTGGCAATGGAATCTGTTTTGTATTCTGCTGGGGAAAAGCAAACTGTGACTTCATATAGACAGAATTTCCTGGGGAAAAGGATTTTGGACCTAAAGAAACGGATTAAATTTCATTATTCGGAGTATATGCGTAAAGGTTACTGTGTCGGATAACGAACGATCATTTAGGCTGGGATTTATTATGAATTATGATCATTCCCATCGATGCAAGTGAGCTGATTTGCAGTTTCTGGATGTTCTAGAAATACGAATTTTGTTGCTGATTGCAGAAAGGTGTTGGAATGTGGGTGACAGAGCGTCATATGATATGGACTTGGGATAGCAGAGTTTAAATTAGCCTTTGCGGCTATAAGGCAAAAGGCCACAGAAAACATGTTTTCATCTGAAAATATGTAGATTACAGCAAATAATATTTAACCATGAACTGTCAGGCTGGGATACAGCGTAGCTGTGTCCAGAAAGCTGAAATGGATTAAGGAACAAAAAGACTGTGCTTTAGAGCATAGCAAAGAAATGTGCCCCTTGCCAGTGTGTGCAACAGTAAAGAATGTTTGAATTCTAATTGATTAATCACCTGAATTTCAATTTTATTATTTAAGGTATCTTGCTTGATGTGCCAGTTGCATTAAATACATTAATTGCTTGTGGTTTGCAGTGTTTCCTGAGTGGAAAATGCCTTCCTGTTCATTGTGCCATCCGGCTGTTAGATCCTGACGTGCGATGGACTCAAACTCGTGTGTGTGCTTGTCCCTTGTGTGATTGATTTACAGGTGATGACACAATGACAGGAGATGGAGGGGAGTACCTTAGGCCAGAAGACCTCCGGGAACTGGGAGACGACTCTTTGCCGAGCAGCCAGTTCTTAGATGGAATGAACTACCTGAGGTACAGCTTGGAAGGAGGACGCTCGGACAGGTATTTGCCCGAATACATAACTTTTCTTATGACAATTCTGCCCTCGTTTTGCTGTAAGTGTGCCAAATCCCTTTGCAGGCTCTCTGTGCTTGGGGTGCTCTGCTCAGCCTCTGTTTACTCGGTGTGTCAGCGGGCAGTCACCACTTTGCAGGAGGAAGGTGTGGTTGTCTTCATCTCCTGCTGTCACGAGTCAGGGGACGGGTGGGCAGGGCTTTGAGCATCAGGGGAGTATCAGGAGGAGTGGCCTGCCGGCTCAGGATATCAGGAGAGGAGCAATGGACTCGGTCATTCTGCTCTGGATTGGCACTGAGTATATTGTCAGCAAGCACAGCCACTCTTTCTGCTTCCTCATGATTGAATTAGCAAGAAAGAGGATAGTTGTCCTTCTACTGACACAACTGTAATAATAATAAAATGGAAACATTTATGTGTTCAATCCAGACAACATACTGATTTGCATATATCTTAACAGGTTGAACTTAAGCCTAGATGTCTTTGTAGAACAATAATGCCTATAGCTTTGATTTTTTTTTTTTGAGAGTGTCATTATAGTCTGCAAAAAAAATGGAGTTCCTTTCCCAAAAGGGGAGCCTTCATTAGTGAGCATAAGTGTAGGCTCAAGCTGGCAGATTAACCCCCACAGTTGTAGTTCAGAATAGCCACCCAGGCATTCCTGGGTGTAATCAGCACTGTCTCCAGACTCACTGCCTTTAGAACTGGGATACACTAAAGGGAATAAAAGAAAAGAAGTTGAAATCTTGGCAACAGAATTTTGAAGCTACCTCATTTTCCAGTCTTGGTCGTTATTCTGGCAGCGTTTCCGAAGCTCAGCGGAATCCGTAGGATCCGTTCTGTTTACTCGAGTAGACTGTGAATTGCTTCTGGAACAAAAGATGTCAGGAAACAGTTTGGTTCGCCTCACAGCATGTGTAAATCCCATCATTCAGGTCCTACAAGCCTGGAGTTTCTGCTGGTTTTTAGTTCCAGAGAGTCCACTGAAAACAGAGTGGCTTTTTAACTCTCAGAGGAAGTTTATGAACTATATCAGAATGCCTAAAATCAAAACCTTTTATTCTCTTAAGAGTAACAAAGGTTGGGAGTTTTTTAGATTTGAAGATGTTGTGTACAAGTGATTGTGCAGGCAACTGTTAAGCCAGTTTACGTTATGCTCCCATTTGGAATATTTTAGCATTTAAATCTTGTCAGTGGATTTCCGTAGATTCTCGCTGACATGGTATTGATGTGGTTTATTTTGTGTTGTATGAAAATTCTTTCAAATCCTGTATCAAACAAAATTACATTGAAATGAAGCAAAGTTCTAAAGGGAGAAATAAAGGAGGGCATCTTTCTAACTCCATGGTCTCATTTTCTGTCACCTTAAGGTTACTGATTTTAAGAATTTTCACAGAGACCGCTTCATTTGTTTTGCATTTCCTTTAAATGTGATTTTCATTGCATTATAATGACTTCGATTTTTCAGGAAGTTCAGTAAAGCAAAATAGTATTAGTAGTCTAGACTCATGTAATCTTACACATTAAACAATTTGATTTAAAAACATGTATTTTTCATTTGTAACCATCTTCCCTATTTATTTTATTTCTCTCTCCCCTTCATTTTTTCTTTTCCATATGCTTTCATTAGCATCATGCCCAGGTAGGTATTACATAGCATGAGCACCCGTTGTCTCTCTCTCTTCCTGTGGCACCTGTCTCTGTTCATCCACTTTGGAGGCCTGCTGTATGCAGAACGTTGAGTTGGAGAACCGAAGGAATGGTGCTGCTGTTGAGAAACATTTTCAAGTTGATTTATACAGTTTTCAGTGACACCAGGGTTTTTGCTCAGCATCTGAAAGAACCTATGTGAATGTATGCTTACAAGTAAACAAGAGATACGTTCAACTGGACTGGAGCTCATTGGGTCTCTGTCTAGGCTGGAAAGTGGGTGTGCAAGTCCCTCAGTCAAGCACATGAGAAACTTGGGGATCCTGCTCCTACTTTGTGGATACCTCCAGGGTCCTAGTCAGGGCTTAGAGGTGGGTGATACAGGTGTGTGCACAGGCAAGAACACACTCTTACGTTGAGGAGCTTTGCAGCATTCATGGGTTCCACAGTTCTGTGTCTGGGGCTGAGTGCTGTTGGCCCCATAGCTCTTCAGACTTCATATTTATCAGCCACATTTGAGAAGAATCTGTATTTAGATGTTGGTCTTGTGTCTGATGTAGGTAGGCCTTTTGTATTTAGCAGGATTCCTGAATGCTTATGAGGATAATGAACAGTAAATTCCGTGTTCAGTCCGTAAATGGACTGTCATTTCAATCAGTACCCGTATTCTTAAGTCTGAGCAGCAGAGACCTTTTAACTCCCAGTTTGCTCTTCACTGAGCTGGTCCAGCTCTCTGCTTTTAAATTGAGTGTAGCAGGAAATTTAAACCTGTAACTCCGTGCAGACGTCAGTCATGAGTGTGCCTACCCTGTCTGCAGATAGAGCCCATCCCCCTGATGTATTTATTAGAGCTTGTGTACAGGTGCTACACAGTGAATAGCACTGGGCTACTCGTAGTAGCAGTAGTAGCAGTGAGGATGGACAGAATCACCATGGGGATAACCAGCCGAATGCAGTTCAGGCTTCCCTTCGTTTGGTATCTATGCAAACGTGGTGTTAGCTCAATAGCAGAACCTACAGCTTGAGTGGTCACTCTCTCACGAGCATTGCATGGCTCAGCAAAGCGGCTCTGGAGGTGTCAAACGTGGAAATGAACACAGGATAATGATGGCAAATGGGGTCTGCTACTGAGGCTCATTCTTCAACCAAAGGAAAAATGTTTGGTTTTGGTTTGCTTTTTCCTCAAGGCTTTCTGAGGGCTGGTGGTTGTGTAATGCCTACCTTTGCTTCCAGTTTTGTACAGTCTATCTGGGATGCTGAACAGGCCATTGATATAAGCCAAGGATCAACAGCATTGATTATTCTTCAATGTCATATATTTCTAATAAAAATAAGATAAACATTTGCTTCTATAAATGGATCCAAAAAATACTGAGTGAATGTAGCTATTGTGAAAAAAGGCTGTGGTCTGAATCAGATGGTATTTGATATGCACTTAAAGCATTTGAACCTCATGTCTGTAACAAACGCATGACTTTGATCGCTAACTGCTGAAAATGAATTATCCCTTAAAACTGTGTGTCTGGATAAATGGCCTATTGTTCTGATCCAGCATGTTAGTCATTATGAGCACTACTCACAGATGTGTAAGCCAGGAACACGAAACTGCTTCCTTTAGGTAGAGGTACGATATTCCTCAAGGTCTGCATCAACATCACAGAGTACACGCACAACATGTGAAGGTGGATGGTCTGTTCTTAAAAATCACTGTTTCCATACTGCAGCTAGTGAATATTGAAAGGACAAAGCTCATGCTGTTTGGTAGCAGAAACCCCATTTACCTGAATATGTCCTTCTGTGGTGTCTTACTTGTCTTCTTTTTTTTGCTTTTTGCTGGTGAATACTGCAGTTACGTTCTGAGCCAATGCTTGGAAGCAGCTTATTTACTGCCTTGCACCTCTCATTGCTACAGCAACCAGTGCTCTGTAGAGCTGTGTGTACTTCGAGTGAGATCAGTGCTCACACTGGGGCTGTCTCCCCGCAGATGCTGTTGGCATTCAGAGGAAGGTTCTGTTTGACACAGGAGCTTGCGGCTGGCCACACTTCACCTTGCTGTGTGTACCTTCCAGGGGACAATGTCAGGCTTACTGATTTATAGTTTAAGGGGAGAGAGTAGGTCCTAACAAAGCTTCAGAAAGAGTCATTCCAGCTTTTCTTCAGGTGGTAGCATTCTGGTTTTCCGTAGTGGTTTGCTTGTGTGATGCAGCAGAGAACTTTTCCAAAGAGCTTTACTTAACAGAAATGAATGCTCTTTATTATAAGGAAACCATCACGCCACAAAGGCAAATCTAAAGTATAAAATAAATTGTCATCTAGATTAATCTCTAGGTTCTGCATTTGGAAGCGAATTTGTGGCCCACGGTCAGACAGGTGGCACAACGCAGGCGTGTAAAGTTGTGTTTCCCCTGACTCTGCTCTGCTCCCCCTGGAAGCTGCATGATGTTGCTAATAGCACGCTTTTCTCATTCTCCCACTCGATCTGTCATGACACCTTTGCAACATCCTGTGTGCTGCTGATGCATTGCTCTGGCATCCTACCAACCTCCCAGCCTGCGGTCCTTCAGTTCCGACAGGTCCCACACGCTGAGCCACGCCTCCTACCTGCGCGACAGCGCCATGATCGACGACACCGTGGTCATCCCCAGCCAGCAGGTGAGCTAACCTCTCAAACCCTCTTCTTGGCCGCATAGAAAATAGGGAAAGGTGGTGCTGCAAATTGTTCTGGCGAGACTGTGCGGTGTACGCTTCTTTGTTGGAGTAGAAATCTCTCTATTTTCCAGGCATATTTAATGGCATATTGTGCTGTGCGGTATTGAACTCAATTCCAAAAAAAACGGATAGGTGATGTGAATATAGCACAGGGACTGTGTTGTTAACGTTCTCTGTTTTTCTGATGTTTGAATGTTGCTAACAGCCATTGTGCTAGATATTCAGGGGATGTAATGAACTCATAGCCACTGTCCTAAAAGATACTGTCTTGAAACATGCTTGTAGTTAAAAAAAAAGAGATTTAGGAAATGCTGCCTTCTTAGTTAAATCACAGCATTCATTTCACCGAGACCATTAACACAGGATTACTTTAGGCAAATACAAAATGCTACAATAAGTGTCTCTAATATCTTAATGCTATTAGTACTCCTTTGTTTTTAAAAAAAATGTTTTAAGTGCTTTATACTGTGCAAAACACATCTTATTTTTTTGTTCATTAATTGATTTCATTGTAGTAAAAAGCGTTTGTTATTTTTCTTTTTGCTTCCCAAGGTAACAACTCTGGCCAAAGAAGCTGAAAAGAATTCATATCGCTTAAGCTGGGGCCCTGAAAACTTGGACAATGTGGCTCTTTCTTCCAGCCCTATTCACTCAGGGTGAGTGTATCAATTAGCATTACATTAGAAAGTGAGAAAGAGTACCTGCAGTGACAGCAGCTTCAAATAATGCTTAACTAGGAGCTGTATTTTAATTCATTGCCTCCTGGAGCTGTCAATAAGTTGTTATGATCTCTTAAGCTCTGACAACCAAGCAAGCCTGAATACCAAGACTATTCACTGAAATCAGTGCAAGTCGCTGAGCCCTCAGTCAAGTTCAAGGGGAAATGATAAACGACACATACACACAGGCACTTGTGTGCATTTTATGGAGAGATAAGTACAGTGCATTTAGAGTTAATAGTAATTGAGACCAAGGCCTTAATCACTCCAGATGGTCACTACTTACCGTGCTGGTGGAGTAGCTGAGGTGACCACCCGCTCCAGTGTCTGCCTTCTAAATTATGTGAATAGACAAGCAAGCTAAATATCACGTGCTTTGCACTTACTTGACCACTCTCTTCAGGTATGCTCACAGCTGACTCTTTGTAAGCATTTGCATTTAGGCAAACTCACTGTCGTGGCATAAGGCAAGTTAAAATGCAGGCCTAGCCAAGTTCATATTTCCAAACCTTATCCTGGCAGGCCTTGAAGTCTGTTACTGCTTTTGTTTTAAATGCTTTTACTGACTGCATTTTAAGTAATTCTAGTCTTCACACTGAATTCTACACTTGTGTCCTGCCATCAGATCGGTTGGGGAACGTGCAGATGAATTCAGAAGGAACTGGAATGATTAAAAAGCATTTAATGTCTGTGGGCTCTGTGCCCAGCATGACTGGACAGCACAAGGGGAAAGATAATTTTTTTTTAATCTCAAATGAGTTTGCTACTATCTTCCAGTCTGTATTTTCAAAAAATAGCACTGGAGTTCCATTTGGAATGACGGGCAGTCCTGATCTAGAGGAGGAACAATATTGCCAAAGTGACTCATGTGACATAGATGACAAGTTTGTTTGTTAGCTGATTGTGGGATAGTTGATGGCGACCAGTGCTGTTTGGATTTGCTTCTCACGAGCTCCAAAACTAACAAATGAAATGAAAATACTTAATATGTGAAGTATGTACGTGTTTATATATGTGCTGGTATGAAAGCTTTAAAATTGCTTTGGTGCTTTATTCTAACCCTCAGTAGTTTACAGATCTTTTTGAAAGGATAGTTTTCCCTTTCAGAACCGTAGGTCTTTCCTGTGATTGCAGAGGATGAACTAAATACTTCCTAGAAGAGTGGCATTTATTTCTTGGATGTGCAGTCATTTTCTGGTTTTCTTTTAAATAATAGGAGTGATACTCCCATCTTTTGGGATGACCAGGATGCTAGTGGTGGGATAAAATATTTGATTTTAATAGGAGCAGCCTCTGCAGCCTTATATGCAGTTGTGTCTTTTAACACAACACAAATTATGTTCCTCTTTCTATAGATACACACTAACCTGACGCTAAATATTGTAATAAAGAAACCTTTAGTAACAATTCCTCTGCCTTTGGAAAAGACTGTACAACACTTCATTTTTATCCTCTTTAGATAGGTCTGAGTCATTATCATAAACTGTTGGGGTGCATCTGTTTTCTTAGAGAAGTACATTGACTACTAGAGTTTTGCTTGTAATACCTTATTTTAAAAGTGAAACAGTTGTAGAAGTTCATGATTTTTGCACTCACTCTGTTGGAACAACAAATGTATTTGTGATTCATAGCCCTGTCATCACCCACACTCCCCTCCACGTGCAGACCCACACAGCGGGTTCTTACAAACAGCAGCACTGCTGACATTTAGGGGCATGCAGTGAAGTAGTATTGACCTGTCATAAAAGAAAACTCTTAGAATTTTCAAAGAAATCCTAAATAGACGTTGTCAGTGGTCCTGTGCATGGGTGTGGCCTTGGTTTTGCCAAGACACTGAAAGTGTATTGAATTCAGATGGTGTTTTTGTGAAATAACTCATCAGCAAAGTATTAGACTGTAATTAGTTTGTTCCAAACGTAGTAAGTTTGTATTCTGTACAATCTGGGGAGAGAAATGACACTTCTCTCCCTGCACCACCCCAGTGGTGAACCCCAAATTGCTGTAGGGCTCTTACTGATCTCCCACTGTGGGGAAGTGTTTCAGTGGATCACAGTGGATCCCCAGGCAAAAGGATAACTTCATAGAGAACTGTTCTCTCAGTGTGGAGCTTCACAGACACGTATTTCAGCTTTTGCATAACTAACCAAAACTTCTTCCGTGTCTGAAATTTCAGAAGGGAAAATGTTTTAACTATCCATTTAAAATTTAAAGATAACTGCTCCTTCAATATGTTGGTAATTTCATCAGGAAGGAAGAAAAAGTTCTTTGGTCAGAGTCTTTGGCAACCATTTTGAAACCCCAAAAATATTTCACTCCTAAGAGGTAATGCTCTTGTGGGGCTCTTAAGTCCCGACATAAAGGTCTCCTGGTCATTTTACACAGCTGAGTTTCCAAATCGTTTCCTACTTTGGCTGAAGAAAAAAGTATAAATGCCTGCACTTAAACTCCCTTTCAGCAAATCAGATTTGCTTCTCCTTGATCTTACATATTGAGCAAAGTTAAGGATCTCTGAGTATGCCAAAAAGATGGGGTGCTAAATATCCAATAAGGTAGAGTTTTATGACTTTGCAGGTAATATTGGGGGATATAATTTATACTTTCCTGCTGGAATGTGAGAGACAGAACTGCTGCCTACATAAATGCAAATGGGTTCCACAGTTTTAGTCTCATACCACACAATATCCGATTGTGGAAGAACATGTGTATTTTTATTAAGTTGGAAGGCAAAAGAAATCACTGAACTGAAAGATTTTCATTGCTTGGCAGTACCATATTTTTATCTCCCGTAAGAAAATGCATGAAAGGTGAAGATAAGGGTGACAGTAAGATTTTTAAAGTATTAATGGTGTGCAAAACTATGTTGTTCTTGTACCTGTGTTCTGGTGATACAGTGAAATTAGTTGTATAGATTGTATTTCTAAGAAATCTCCCGACAGAGGCACAGTAGATAAGAGAGCAAATCTGACATGTTGTCGGGATCACGGCACTGTGAGGAAGGAGCTTTGGGCCCATGCTCTGATAATTTGGTTTTTGTTATTCTAGAGCAGATACGCAGCAGCTCTGCAGGTTTTCCAACTCTGACTCACAGTGAAACTCCCGTTTGATGAAAGATCCTGATTTCTTTTATGTAATTTGCTCAAGAAGTCCCTATTTAACAGATAGCTGGAGTGTATCATTACTTCTATCATGAAATAAATTAAACAGTTGGGATATTATTAGTGATTTTAACTTGCTGGAAGTCATTGTTTCCATCAGTGAAAAGATGAGGGATTGGGCAGCTCGTACTGTGACAAATAATGTGAATTATCATTCTTAGCTGCATGTCTGCAAAAAAGGAGGCTGGATCCTTGCTAACAAGGTAAACGAAACATATTTCAAATGTTGTATTTTGAATCCGTAATATTTTTTTCCCCAATGTGAGATTGCTTTCCTGGAAATCGTTATGGAAACAGGACCTGGCAGCGACCAGCTGATAGTCACTTCTTAAATCTGAAAGTCTAAATGATTTCAAATTATGCTGTAGCTTTATGACCTTTGTTCAGAAAGTTACAATGAGGAGAAACAGTGAGTGTGTTTCATTAATAGCAAAGCATGTTAATGGAAGAAAATGGCCATGGAGATCCATATGATAAGGGACATTGGAAAACTAATTGTCCATGTGATACTAAGTGATTACTAAGAGCCGAAACAGGTCAAAATGAGAGTTTGGAATTTGTCGTTTTGTAGAACAAAAGGAGGACAAGAAACATGTTGGCATGGAAGGAAGTGGAGAACAGTGTATTGATAGAGGATTTTAAGAAAAGAAAAACATGATTTATTGTGACATCAGGAACGCTGGCTGGATTACCTTAGGTTCCTTACCCTTTGCTATCCCATGGTCCGCATTTTAGAAGTGGATACCTAAACCGAGCAGCACTTGCCCATATCTGCTGCTGGAAGTTTTATTCGGAATCCAGCTGTGCATTTTAGGTGTCTGGCTTCCAGCCTGACAATGTCCCCAGAGAAACCAGATCCCTCCAGTTTTACTGCTGTACTGGTAGTGACCACTTGGAACTGATGGTGTTTACGTAGGCTTATTTTCCAAACTCACTTCTACCTTCCCACATATGATGAATATGCATATGTATGTATATGTTCATGTGTTTGCTTTAGAAATCTGTTTCATTTTTCCAGTATTTCAGTATTTCATTGAACTCATTCTTTTTTTTCCCCTTTCTTTTCCTTTTTGATGTTAAACCATCTATTCTATTGCAGATGCTCTTCTCCATGTCTTGATCTTGACAACAGCAGGTGAACTTCTGCATAATTTCTTTCTTTAATACATTGCACTTCTCACCCCCCCTATTTATCCTCCCCTCTTACCTCACTTCAGGATGCTTTAGTGTTCTGATAGTGCACATTAGCCAAAAGAAAAAAAAAATCTAACCAGCAGTAATAGTTACGTATGGCACTACTCTTGTCCTATAGTAAGTGTCCACTTTCTCCCGTCTGCTCTGTCATCTATAACAAAACAATTCTGGGCACTTAATAAGCCCACTGCAAAAAGTCTTAACAAAGCTCCTTATACCATCTTAGATTGTTTTAACCATTGATGTATTTACCAATACCTTTTCTTTGTTGGTGGCATGGTTTAATATTAATATTTAAAGCGGTAATCCCCCCCCCCCAATAATTCAGCAAAACCCACTGTAATTGTTCTGTTACTAATTGGGCCTTTTATCTCACTTGTCTGTATAAAGATTATTGCAGAGCCACTCTCCAAGCCACTTTTTCCAATATGTGCCACCATATTTGAACTAGTAGAGTAACAGCCCAGACTTAGTACGTCTGATTTTTCATGCCGCACCTATTTTTTGTGTGACAATCAGTCAGTGCTTGAACCACTGGCACATTGCATCCTGCACAGAACACCTGAAGCTGAACCTTCCCAAAGGAGCTTATCTTCCCTTGGCAACCTGAGTGTTAATTGGCACAGTACCTTTCCACCTCCTTTGGCCTAGCCCTAGAAAGGTGAAAGTCGCCTTAAATATTAAGGTCTGCAAAACTATAAAGTGGCTATTTAAACCCCCAAAGTACAAACCCATATTTTTAGGCCGTGTCACTGAATTTCTCAGCAGCCGACTAACGCAGTGAAGAGAATATTATCAAAAGTTAATAGTGTAGTGGTTTCCTACATTAGGATCATGTTTTTTGTCCTCCTGGAATGTGAATTTTGCCTTGTTTCTGAATGGCGTAGTTGCAGCCTGCTGGAAAGCACTCTGAGGTAGTTGGATGACTTTGCTGTTGCCTT
The DNA here is from genome assembly GCA_013400655.1 of Mystacornis crossleyi. Lineage (NCBI taxonomy): Eukaryota > Metazoa > Chordata > Aves > Passeriformes > Timaliidae > Mystacornis > Mystacornis crossleyi. The sequence goes on from VYZQ01019896.1 coordinate 31,174, forward strand.
CAGTGGGAGCTGGATCAAGGCCTTTTTTCGGAGTTTCAGCCTCTCTCCGGTTTCCTTCTCCCGCTGAACACTTTCCAGTGGCTGAAGCACCCTGATCGTTCGTTTCTGCTTCTCACACTGCGACTAACAGTGAATGCTGCTATCTCCTTGTTTCCCAGTTTCTTTGATAAATTGAGATAATGTGTGCTGAAAAGTTTTTGACTGTGTCTACACTGGGTGTGCTCTGGTTGGAGCTGTGTTCCCTGCTACCCGCCGAGCGCATGTGTGCCTGCCCAGCTGCTGGGGAAGAGCAGCCGTGCCCGAGCCCAGCGTCTGGGAGTGGTGGTGGAGACGTTGCCTCTTCTGGTTCCGTGTGTTCCAAGGACTGTTGCCTGTCCTAGCCAGCCCCCTCACCTGCTGGGTTTGCATGGCTCTCCCCGTGACTCTGCAGAATGAGTGCCCTCATGCTTGCGGTCGCGGCCGCCTGAGACTGTGCCTCTGCAAAGCTCTTGACACAACAGGGCCTCCTCACAAAGCACACAACAAGCGGCTTCCTTCACCCCCTCCAGCACTGACGCATCCAGTTTCCAGTGTCTTTGTTCATCCTGCTGTTATCTTTCATATCAGGATACATACAGAACAAACCCAAGTTAATTCTATGCGAATAAAATTAGCAAAGGTAGTAACTCAGGCTCAGATCTAAAATACAGATATTTAACGAAAATGCAGCCCAACTTTTTGCCCCTTCTATCCAGCGCGTATATTTTGTCTGTGTTTTGATCAAGTAGAAACGCCGAGAGCTGTTTGGTGTGCTCCGTAGAAGGCGTGGAAGCAGCCTGAAGGATTGAGAGGCCTTCTGTGTGTGTACTCAAGCACAGGGCCGCTACAGCCAGTGTTATTTGAGACACCTTTCATATGGCAAGCTTGCAGTTCTTAATTGCTCCAAAACTGAAGAGAATGAAATGGCC
>VYZQ01019898.1:20675-35974 GCA_013400655.1 Mystacornis crossleyi
CCGCCCCGGGACCGGGAGCAGGCGGGGGATAAACGGGGGGATCTGCTTGGGAAGAGCTGGGGGTGGGTTTTGGGGTATCCATAACGGCTTGAGCGGCAGGAATGTTGTCTTGCTTTGAGCTGGCTGGTGGTTCGCCTTCGTGACACTAAAGATGCGACAGAAACGGCTCGTGTTGGCTCCTCCTCCGCTGCTTCTTTTCCCAGCCCGAAATACCGGGATTTGAAGTGCTGCCGGGCCTTGGAAATCAGCCCCTCCGCTGGTACTAAGGCGCCTGGCAGAGCGCGTACCACGTGCTTGAGTTAGTCACACCGGGGCTTACGAGTTTACAGACTCTGGCATTTATTAGCTATCTTACCAGAATTTATTAGCTGTATTACTAGAAATTTTTATCTATATTACATAGCTTGAATGCTTGGGAAGAGGTGACTCAAACTATAGATAGAGGTATGCAGCTGTAAGCACACGATAAAAAAGGAGGACTGAGGAAACATGGGCCCTCTGCAAGGGAATGGAACAGCTGGGATATGGAGAGTGCTGAGGTACGCAGTCATTTTTTTGCCTCAGTCTTCGCTGGCACGTGTTCCAAGCACCCCACCAGCACTGCAGAAGGAAAGGCAAGGATGGGGAGAATGAACCACCTGCTATAGAAGAAGATGAGGTTTGAGCTTGTCTAAGGAACCTGAAGGTACACAAGACAGGACCTTAGGGAATTGGTGGATTAAGCCACTGTCCATCGTATTTGAGGAGCTGTGGCAGTTTGGTGAAGTTTCCACTGACTGGAAAAGGGGCTCAGTTGGTCAAAGCATGTACTAAAAACCTTGTTACCTTTGAGGCAATGGCAAGCACTTCATAGACATTGTTAAAATCTTCGCCGTTCTGTCTCAGAAGTAATATGTAGAGGTGATAATACAATGGGAAGATCAATAAATGGAAATACTGTGCAGAATTAGAAAAGTTCAGATTATTAACTATCCAGATAATACCGACAAGAAGAGAATAACTAGTTCTGACACATAAGAACCCAAAAAATAGCTGTTATCTTGTAAAGGGCCTGGTAATGTTTTCCATGCACCACTTTCACATTCAGCTGAAATTCCTATTCTCTGGCACATTTAAGTGCTAGCAAAAACAATGACTATGGAAAGTTCTTACTTGCTGTATGTTCAGGTAGGTTGGAGCAGATGGTTAGATTCCTGGCAGGGAAGGAGTCCTGGCAGGGGCCGCTGACTTCAAATAATCCCTTGCTCTTCTCTTGCTGGCTCTCAACAATCCCATGCAACACTGCAGACTGGGAGAAGAGTGACTGGAAAGCTGCCTGGGGAAAATCAGCTTCAGGCTGCTGGTTGAGGATGGCTGAACATGAGTCAGCTGTGCCCAGGTAGCCAGGAAGGCCAATGGCATCCTGGCCTGTGTCAGCAACAGTGTGGCCAGCAGCACCAGGGCAGGGATTGGCCCCCTGTAGCTGGCACTGGTGAAGCCGCGCCTCAACTCCTTTGTCCAGTTTTGGGTCCCTCACTACAAGAAAGACATTGAGGTGCTGGAGCATGTCCAGAGAAGGGCAATGGAACTGGGGAAGGACCAGTTTACTTTGAAATCTCTGAGATGCTGTGTTGTGTTAGCATCCCTCCCTTTGCAATGAACCCGTTAACTCTGTTACAGAGCTAATTTTTGCCATATTTTTCTTTATTCATGTCTCCTGTACGTCTGCTTCCATCTCACAGGGACAGTCTGAGGCTGCTGGGATGGTGAACCGACATAAAGCTCCACAACATCAACACGAGCTTCAGAATTCAATTCCCTCAGCCCCTCTCCAGTGAATTCCCTGCTGTTGGGGTAATCACCTTGTGATGGCAGATGCTCTGACTGTGCCCACTCCCTTCCAGAAGCACACCTCATACCAATACACCTCTTTTCTTATTATTGGTTATGCTGTACTCTAAGGGTTTCATTTCTTTATGAGGCATAAGGGTGGGAAAAGCATTTGCTTTCAATGTACATCTAAGGGGTCGTCATGCCTAACTCTGTGGTGTCTATAGGCAAGAGGGCAGTGGTTATTTTCTGCAGTTCTGCTGCAGCTTTTATCTCTTGGATTAGTCAGAGCATTTGAATGAGTAGTTTTCCTTTGATGTGGTCTGTCACCCTCCCTCCCATTTATTTTATTTCACTTGATCTTATTTTTCAGTATTTTTTTTTTTTTATCTTGTCATCTTTTTCAGATAAAAAGAAACTAGTTCCCTGTTTCCTCAGCTCTTTCCACCCAGGGGTATTTGGTGCTTGTGTGTTCCTTTCTTCTCCTCTCTTTCTCTGCTGTAATTTGTTATTTAATTTTGTTTCTTTTTCATGGGCCTCTTTATATGTCCTCTGATAGGTGCATAGCTGTTTTTAATTAGTCTGTGTGACATACTGATCTTGTTTTAGATATAAATTTAATGTCCATCATAAAAACACCAGACCAATTAATATGGAATATGCTTTCATATTTTTCCAGACTAAGTAATTTTGCTGGTTTTATAGTGACCCAGTTTGCAGACTGTGGTGCCGACGGCTGCTTTTGACTTTAGACTCCATCCAACTCAGTTTCAATACTGGGATTTTCTAAGACTACCCCAAACCCAGAATCAACTATGAAAATCTTCTTTATTTTTAGAATACTATTGTGAGAATACTATTATTTGTGGCATGTTATCTTTCACCAGTTACTCTTTTTACACAGCTTTTTTAGACATGACAGTATCCTAAGACCAAAACCTCTCCATTCTCCACAAACAGTCATGCACAGACTTAATTTTCAAATAAGATAAAAGTCTTGGGAAGAAAGTTGGGCATCTCCCATAAAATCTGAATAATCACACAATGTATATATGCACATGGTATCTTTCCCCCCAGAGCTTACCGATTGATATCACTCACTAACAAAATATTTTCTTGTGGCATAACTAGAAAATTTTCGTGACTATTTCACTACCCTGCCGTAGTGTAATGGTCAAATTATTTGTTCTGAGAACCATTCACTTAAAAGATTAAGGCAAAGCCAAGGGTAATCTCTCTTGGCTGTATAATGAGATACCAGTAATGTAACCAGGGAAAGTAGGAAGTGTTCAGGACTAAATCCTATTAGAAGACAGGCTAAGCCTAAGTAGAAGAAATGTGGATGCAGTTGGAGATGATTAAGGTGCTTGCTTAGTCTTTCCATTATAAATCATCAATCTTTGTGTGTGGTTGTCTTCGTATAAATCATAAAGCAATTTATGTTAGCCTTGTAAGCAAATGATTTTTGCAGGCATTTTGAAAGTATTTGCACACAAAAAATCCAGAACTGATAGTAAGGGCTTAACTTCCGTTATGATAAATAGAATAGTCAAGAAAGGATCATTATTTCCATGGCAGTGTACTTGGATAAATAACACAGACTAGAACAAGAACTAACAAGAAATAATAATAAGAATAAGAATGTTTCTTTTTCGAATTCAGTTGTTGAGGATGAATCCTTTATCCTGGCTTTCTGACTTAGTATTCTGGATGATGCTGATGGAAAAGAGAAAACCACTCTGCTTTCAGAATAGAAAAGTAAATGTGGATGCTGAAAGTCCCTCTGCTTGCCAGTGCAGGTATATAAACTTCCTGGTGGTTTGAAGGAAATTACTTGGAGAGTTGAGGGAACTGCTATGTGAAACTAAAGTAAATATAAGATGCTGGTATGAAAGGTCTAGGTGGAGCCTGCTGAGCACCCACACAGTTCTCTGGGCAGTAGTTGACGTCACTTCCAGTGGTAGGCACTCCTCCACTTGTATTTTCCTCCTTGTTCTTCACTGGGCCATGGCTCCTTTGCACTTCCTTATTCTCAAGAAGATGTGGACAGAATAAAATTCAACCTTTACGGTACTGTGGGATGTAACTCCCAAAGAGAGTTCCTATACATTTCCTATAAACCATAACTCTCTCTATGTCAATTGAATATCAAATCACCCAAGGGCCTTGGAAACTATTAAAAGAATTTCCCAGATGGATTACTTAACTGGAATAATTTTGAAGTCACTTATTAGTGGCACCGTTGTCTTTTGTGTCCCAGCAGCAAGAGTGCCAGGCTGAGCAATGACTGCAGAGCTGACATCATGGGTGAGGGGTTTGCTTAAGTTTCCACTTCATGCCTGAGTTTTCACCCAGTATTTGATTTATATTCTTCCTTCAGAGAAGATCCTCATTCCATTGCAAAGTACTGTTATTAAATGTAACTCACTTTAAAACTCTGCTTCTATTTATGCCAGCATTTGTGTCCTTGTTATGCAATACAAGGAATTCCTGATCCGCTCTCCTACCGGTAAAGCCAAGTTATACGTGCATCAGCCACGAGGTGGCAATACAAGAGCCTGATATGCTGAATTTTGGTGGCATTCGTAGCATTCGCGCCGGGTAAGCTTGGGGTATTAGCTAAGTAAATATATTTACAGTGGTTCTGCGGAGTTTGGCTTTCTCTGCCAGTGTGTAGTATGTGCTCCAATTCTGCATAATCGACTTCACGCAAAAGCCAAGGGAAAGTAAGCTGATCTTCTGGATCAATGACTGAAGCCTTTTATGTGGCTAATAGTTGATATCTGTGTTTAAGTAGCTCGGCAGTGGATGAGAGATGTTATGCGAGGTACTCAGCTGCTGTTAAAAGCAAAATATCTTAGAAAAGGGGATGCACTGGTAACATACAGCTGTCCTGTACACTGTCAGTTTTCTCCTGGCTTTAACTTCTGACCTTCCTGAAGGCCAGAGAAACCTAAACACCTCACGTGGGGAATTCACAGAAGTGCTTGCTTCACAACATTAAAGTCTGCCTTTTTCACTCAGGTTTTTGATTCACTTCTCAGCACGGCTGATCCTTGTTTTTCTGCCTTATAAGAACATTCAACACAGGTGTCAGGTGGAAATAGTTAATTTCCAGTCTTTCTCATCCTTTCTTGTCATTTTCAGGCATTAGGGAAAGTAATAATATCTCTGTACTTTCAAAGACTAGTTTTCCACGCACTGTAATGGAGAAAGTATTTTAAGACATCCTCTATTTTGACATTAGCTTTTTCAGTAGCAGACAGTGCTACAGCTTTTCAGAAGGTGGAGTTCTCTGTTTTCTCATTCAGATAAGACAGACTAAAAAGCTTCTAGCATAAGAAATGGATTGTGGACTTGGCAGATGTCTCATGTCACTATATTCACCACAAAGACATTATGGATGCGTATTTTGTTATTTCACGTGAAAGTGCCAACAGCCTGCTTCTGTCTTCTCCTGATATGGAAACAGTTTTCCTCTGAGTACTTTATGGGGAATCTTGCTTTCAGTCAATGCATTGTGAAGTCTGTTAGCAAATATGTCTTTCAAGTACATGCAAGTTTGTGGTTTAGAAAATAAATAGCAATATAAGGAGAGGAACATGTTAGGAAGCCTTGAAAAAAGTAAATATCTTCTGAGAAGGGAACTTCCCTAAGAAAGATTTGAGATAAAATTCTGAGTTGGGTGTTCAGGCTGTCAGATATGCTGTGGGCACAGGTACTGAGACTGCCTTGTATTTCAAATAACATGAATCTCTTCTGCATGAGCAGTGATGGCCCCTCTCAGTTTGGACGCTCTGGTGGACCAGGGGCACTGGCACACGTGTGCGCTTGTCCCCTCAGAAATCAAGATTCACAGCTATAAAAGCTTGGAGGAAACAGTGGGCTGATTTGCCCTCTGCACAATGCTGACCATGGCATTTAACAGTTGACAGAAATTGCAGAAATGGGGTATCTGCATGTGGCAGAAGCAGATACACCACAGCCCAGGTGCCTTTCAAAAGTATCTCTAACCCTATCTGTCAACATCAAGCAGCCTGCTTAGACAGTTGATAAACAAACTTTGTCTTCAAAGCTGATAACAACAGATTTCTCCTGAGAAAGCATGCACGATCCCCAAAGCCTCTTCTCTTTCTTGAGGTTGTTTGCATGCATGTCTCAGCTTTCTTGCTTAGATACTGCACAGCCTCAGGCCATGCTCCTGGCAGGTTACATTAAAAAAAGCTTTGAAAAGCTGGCTGGTGATTGAAGAAATGAAAGTGAGCTTTGGGACATGATGTTTGAGGAACTGGATGCCTACTGCTTTTCCTTTGCAACTTTCTCCAGTTCTCCACACCAGCGTGTGGGCGAGATGCTGGATATAGATCCCGATGGGAGCCGTTTTTCAGGGATAACAAGTAACTGGTTGTACCAGCAGAAGGATAACTCACCTTGGTGTTGAGTTGATAGGATAGTATTTCTGTCCACCTAAATTGTTCTGTAGTGTCACATGATGAAGGTAATTTCACACTTCTATTAATCCATGGGTTTTGGACATTACCCTGACAACTATGACTGTGCAGAATAGCATGTGCCTCTGGGAAGGGAGAATTTGAAAGGGAAAAGAGGAGCAGAATGTGACCGCTAGCCTGAAAGTACAGTGCTAAAGAGAGAGGCCACACACCATATACTTTTCTTCCAGAAAAATAAATTATGACAGTGCTGTGTCTTCTCTTATCATGTGGTTTGTTTTTCTTATGTTTATATTGAAATGGATACTGAAAATTTGTTGTATTGCTCATTTCTGATTCTGATTTAAGGTATTTAATATATATTTCAACCAAAGAGAAGGAACCTGGTGACCACTTAGGCAAGACATGAAATGATGTTCCCTGATGTAGACAACAGTGTCAGTGTTCGTTCCAGGATGGTGGTTATTTTTCCATATATATATATCTATCTCTGTTATTGATGTTCACAGATGATTAATTTGATGGGTTTGTGGTCTGAGAGCTAATAATTTATATTCCCGCTCTGTTTCTGGAAGGGGGAAGATTGCTCTTTCTTGCCAGGAATCACTCATCAATGCACTCGGTTCAGGCTGTTCATATCTTGTGTATTGTTATGTGATAAGGGGGAATTATAGAGTGTGATTCTGCCTGAAATCTTCTAGGCCTGTGGGAGTTTCCCCAGCATGTCACAGACTTCTTCAAATACATGATAAGGCATGCTGCAAGTACTGATAAAAGATGGAGAAAAATGTTCGTTTTTCACAATAGAGGGGAATTACCAACTGGAATTCTTTGCAGATCAACATTAAGCTCAGTGCTGTTTGAAATACCTATAAACAATGTGGGCAAGTCATTGGTTAGTAAATGATTGTTGAGGAGGGGATGATATCGGCTCCCAAAGACATTTCAAGATGCTCTAATCTAATCCCATTTAGAGGTTTGCTGTGTATCGAGGTGCTATCATATCTAGTCTGGCTTCTGAGGCATCACGGAGTTACCAGAATAAGGGCTGCATGGAATTCAGGTGGAGAAACCTTAAAATTAATATTTCTGCTAGGTTTGTATGAAAAAAAAAAAATCTTTGTTTCTAAAGAGGGGGTTCACTAAGAGAAAAAAGCATTTGTTCCTTCTGTTACCAGACATGCTTTGTTACAAGACCCAGTTGCAAACAGGGTGAACGATGCTGGTCTGTGCCCAAATGCATTTATAGTTTAAATACAAAGTAAAGCAGTAGTTGGTACAAGCAGCCATCGAATATGAAGAAACAAGGCCTCACTGCCCTGCCCAGCCTGCCTTGGAGCCTCCCCACCTTAACCAAGGTCCAGCACTCCGTTTCAGCTCTGGCCAGGGCACCTGTCCTGGCTACTTTATAGGGGTAGCCCTGCCTGGCCTGCTTTTGCTCCCGCTGGACCCCCTGGTCCTGGCTCACCCCTCCATGTACTCGGTGTGGCTGTGCCCCTTGCAGAGGTCTGTTGCATGGCGGGTTGCCCTCAGCCTCCTGCTTGTCCCCTCTCCTGGGGCAGCCTGAATGTGACACTGTGGGGTTATGTCTAGGAAAGGCAGGTCTGTCAGTGAAACACAGGATGTCTGGGGATGCCGGCTGGCATCTCAGAAGGGTGGGCTTTATTTTCTGTCTTTCCTGAAAAGTGCCTTCACCTGCAGCTCTCGCCATGAGCCCATTTCTAAATCTCACCCCTTGCCCTTAAGAGGCAGCCATTTGTCCCCTGCCTGCAGCTGTCCACAAGGTCAGCTCCATTGCAGCTGGGGTTACTAACACTGCAAGGACACATCAGCACTTCTGTGGGACACTGGCAAAAATCAGTAGCCCAGAATCTTGAAGTTTGTAAGAAGCAGTGTCTTTTTCTGGCTATGAGCTGCAGTGACTGTCTGGGTGAGGTGTCTGTCAGCCCAGAAGTCTTGTTTTAGCTGTGAGATTACGATGCTGGGCAGGCCAAACCAGCAGAGACAGAAGAGCAGCCTGAAATACCAGTTTCTCCATAGTGGTTCAATCCATGCCAGGAGTGAACTGGACACAGTGTCTGCTAAAGAGCATTAGATCAGCCTAATGCTCATTCTCATTATCAGCTGACAGTATGTCTGTGGTCCCACACGTCCCCAGACACGTTAAGTGGTGGGGTTTGCCCCACTTCTTGCCTTCCCTTTGCCAATCCACCACTGTGCAGTGGCTGCAGGCTGGGAGACGTCCATGGAGATCGAAGCTGCTCAGTCATGATTTGGGTAATGGAGATCTAGAGATTTCCTCAACCTGTTGAAATGGATCTGGCAATGGTTGGTCTTCCTTATTTCTGTGGGACTCCAGTGACCTGAAAACTAGGCAAACAATGGCCCCGCCTACAACTGGGTAATTCTCCCTGCAAATAAGGACAGCAAGGGTTCCTCAGTGCTGTGTGTATCGTAGCATTATGGCTAACGATGGGATATTGTTAGCTGTTTACATTGCTTTACTTTAATGTTAAACAAAGAAAGCTATTTCAGAGCCCAGGATAATTCCTGGCTGCCAAATAGAAGGGAAGAAGTCCAGGTGCAGCTGTGTAAGCACTTTAAATTTTTGTGTGTGTGTGAACCTGAAATAACCCTGAGGAATTCATTACTCAGTCTTTATCATGAGCACACAAACAAACCTGATTTCTATAAATAGCAGTTTCATTAACAGTGGTGGGTAAAGGAGCTCTTGCACGTGTGGCCTTGATACTGTGTTCATGTACAACCAGTGGATCATTTTTAACATTTATTAGGGTTAACCATGATTGCTATGTAACCTCTACTATGTATTACTGCATAACCTATGATTATAAAACAGGTTATACCTCTACACGCATATGTGATTATTTTTTAAATTTATATAAGAATAATGTATATGTGTGTATATATATACATAAATACAACCCTGTAGTCCTGTCAAAGTACACAGAAACTCCTGTGAAGAAGGAAGAGCGAAGTGCAGGGAAGTCACCCGGGCTGTTGGAGACTTTCCCAGCTGGCTCAAACCGATGCAGCTGGCTCTTGCTATCTGTCTTCCACAGAATTAGATTGTGGCCTGCTGACATTTGTTTGGTCAAATGCATTTGAGTAAAGAGGAAGAGCAGAGGTAATTTCAGAAGCCAACTTTTTAAAATAAACCAAACCAGAAGACCCAGAAGTGTGATCCCCCCACTCAGCACAGGCAGCTTTGGCAGCTTCTTTGATGGTACTTCGAGTGCTACAGAAAACTCAGTAATCCAGAGCAACTGCTGGTTACCTACAAAATATATTGACGTATTTACTAGAGACTGACAAACAATTTAAGTCTTCCTTTTCTCTTTTTGTGACTTATTATGTTTGATTCTTGGGAGCTTTCCACCCCATATGCCCTGCCACAAAAACCTCAGAAAATCTCTCTCTTCCCAACTGCAAGAAATGGAGGTGTTCAGAGCCATGTGCCCTCCACAATGTATTGTTTCAGCTTAAGCTGTTGGCAAGTCCTGGGAACCACCAAGTTTAGAGCTGGAGAACGGGAAGAGTCCAGAAGAGTCAAGTCAAATGGGGAGAAACAGCTGGAGAAAAAATATTTCAGAGAAACTTTCTTTACCTGCAAAATGTAAGAAAAGTGGTCTTTCACCAGGTTTGCTTCAGCCTTTTGTAACAATTGTATTTCCTTGATGTGGCTACTGTCCTATTAAAAACAAACAAACAAACAAACAAAAAACCCCAAACAACCCACAACATTAAAACCCAAAGGAAAATCTTTCTGTTCACTGCTGTCCCTTGCCAGAATGCCTCAGTAAGACAGCATTTTTGTCACAGGATAAAAAAGGTACCGCCTACTTTCTTCTTGAAGCCCAGTTTCTGTGTTGATCTAAGGGATGGTTAGCAAGTCAGAATCACATAATACATTGAGAAATGATCAGGATGAAAAAGATTTAAATGCAGCCATTCAAAGGTAAGTGGTAAATCCATTAAATACAATCAGAATTATTAGACTATCAATCAGTTACAAAAACTTCAGTGACACACCAGAAAATGTGCAGCAGCTACCGGGACAAAGTACTTAGGAAGGCAGGCAGTCATTAGCCATGAGCTGTGCCTGTTCCCTGTGTGCTACATGACATAGATGTTTTATCACAGTGACATTTCTACTTCATTTATTTTATTTGAAGCGGATAAGTTACTGTGTTTCACAGGCAGCAGTTTTTTTCATAAGACAGCAATTTAACAGTTGAAAGCCTTTCTGCTTTTTGCCCATTTGTACTCCACTCACTCCTTCCAGTTTGCATAGAGGTTTCCATGTCAGCGTTTTCCTTTCAGATTATTTATTATTTTTGTTGCCTGCCTGGTGCATCATAGCGTGGCCCTTGTGTCCTTTAGTGCTTACCTAAAGGACCACGACCACTATGTGCAAATACTGGGAGGGGAGAAGACCTAGGGTGGGAGGGTTTTGCTGGAGAAATGAAGATGTTTGTCACCGTTATTAGCCATGCCATGTGAAAAGCAGCAGCAGGACAGGTCCAGGACCCCTGGAAAGCCTCCGCAGGCAATGACTGTAGCCCAAGCAATTGCCACTGGTTCAGCTGAGACCCCTCAGGACTCGCTGGAGGCTCCTGCAGCCGGGCAGCTGCTGAGTGGGGCTGGGGTGGGGCCACCCTGCTCCTTCCCACCCTGGTGCCCCGTGGGTGCTGCTGAGGGGGTGGGGGTGGGTTCCAGCCTGCACTAGCCGTCCATCTGTTCTGGTGCTCCTGCCATCCCAGGTGTGCAGCTGGGGGCTAAGGGGGCTCCTACTCCACAGCTGCAGTCCTGGGAGGCTGGATGGCCATCTCAGACCAAGGCAGAGCTTCAGCCTGTCTTTGGGACTACCACATGCTGCACTAACAGAGGCCCAAGTCCCTTTTTTGGTATTTTTTCTTTATTTTTTTCTTCCCATAATGGTTGAGTTATACCAGGAATTAATTTAGCTTTGGCACATATAATTTCCACTGTGTTTATAATGGGTTTCCTTTGTACTCAGTAGCTCGATTTTTGTTTTGTTGTTTAATATTACCTGATCTTTTGCACTGTGATGGGTGATTAATCTTTACCAGTCATATTACTAAGCAGTTCCTACACAGTAGGAATGCAAAAGTCTGCACTTCCCATTCTCTCTCGATAGCCTGGGCACATATTACATTTCATTTCTAGTTACATATGTTAGGGTGAATTATGGGCTATTACTCAAAATAAATTGTTCTTTGATGTCAATTCAGCATATGAATAGCCAGTTGTAATTATACCAAGTTAAAAGAGAACTCAGTGCTCTTGTGCCTGGTCCAAAATAATTCTGTGTTTCTTTTAAATAGAATCAAATCAGCAATTTTCCATTGTTAATCGGCTCAATGCAGCAATTATGAAAGAATTTTTTCCTTTGTAGATTTGAGCTAAAAATGCAAGTGGCATGTGAATGGCGTTGTCAAAGGCAGAGGAAAGGTTATCCTTTCGAGTTTGCCATCTCTGATTTCCATTTCCCTTCAAAGTGATTCACTGCACTTGTGCTTCGGTTCATTTCATTTTTATGAATGTGCTGAGTTCCCAATAAATGTGCCTATTTATCACAGGAAGACACCATCCAGTGTCTCAGCTGCCCTGTGGAGTAACATCACACAGAGCTGTACACGATTTGGGGCAGAGGGAGAAAGGGAGGACACGCATTCTGTTGTCTGTCATTTAAAGACCCCGTGGATGTTCCTGGGGTTGTTTTGATGATAAATACTGATCCTTTGCTGTGCTGGAATGCACAGACATGTTCTGCTGGAGCATGTCAAGCCTCTGCATTTAACACAAACATAGGACTTTTAAAATGAGAGGACTAAACCCACTCCTGGTGTCAGACCTTAACTTCCAGGGGTTTAGTTATTTAATCTGTAGCTAGCATGCATTTTGTGCTGGATGGAATTTGTTATCAGCTATATTTACAGGCTGCTCTGAGGCTTTAAGGAGCTGTAAGGCTCTTTAGCATTTGTGGTTCTGCTGTTGGGCTGCCTATTTTACAAGAGTGTGTGTGCGTTAGCTCTATTTTTGTTTTAATTATTGGCAGTAAATACACTTCAGGAGTGAAATGTGTTTTGTCAGGAGAAATCTGGAACTGCTTTCTCAGGAGAAAAATAATTAGAAAGGTTAATGCAATCCACTCTGTATAAGACTTCAAACTCATTTTCTTGGAGATGTGAAGCAGATGCTTTGTTCACAAAACTATATTAAATTAGCCCTGGGGGGTGTCCCATTACTGTTTCTCAAGTACAGCAAAAAAAGGCAAATTAAATATATATCAATTTTAAATATTGACGATACAGTTGGCTTTTAAGCGTGTACAATGTCCCATGCAAACACTGCCATCTTACTGCGTGCTCGGTTTCACACAGGCCTTGGGAGAGTGAAAACTGGAATTTTAGGGGTTTTGTATTAAAACAATAGATCTCCTTGGCTAAGCTGTGTAGGAATGTGATTTAACAGGATGGCAGAATCAACACGGGAAGCCCTGACCTGCCAGCCAGCTCCTTGCAATAAATGGAGACCAGCTTTGGGAACAATTGAGGTGAACCAACAGAGCCGGTGGGTTGCCCCTGGCTGAGAAGGGCTTGCTCATGTGTTGTGGAGAGGTTTTCATGGCAGGCTGTATGTGCACACTGAACTGTAAAAGGCCTCATCCTGCTCTTTTTGGGCTTCCATAGTCCTTGTGCTGGGCCATGAGAAGCTAGAGTGTGCTGGGGGTCAGACCCAGCAGCAGTTTCTCAGTTGGTTCATGCTGGCAGGGCAGTATATCAGCTTCTACCAAGTTAGCTCTGGCACACTGACCGTGACACTCCCATGACACAAATCACATCCACGACTCTCACTCAACTCCTGCTTGTGCCCATCTGGCTGAAATTTTGGCTATGATTTCAACAGACTTCCTTGGAGGATGGTTATAGCCCAGATGTTTCAACCAGCAGAGGAAGAGGTTAGCCCTTAGTGGAAATAACTTTTTGATTAAGTGTTTCAAAGATAGATAAATCTGTTACTGGGCTGCATATAAAACCAGTTTTAGAAGCACTGGTTATGCAGATCATGTTTCCTCCTGTAATCCAGATAGGAAATAGATTTTACAGCACAAAAAACCTTGTTCAGGTAATGGTGTGAGTGTGCCTTGAACCTGTTGTGACCCCACTGTCTCTGCTAATGTGGGCTGAACTGCTGCAGAGATGTATAGAAATGAATAAAATGGGAAATTTAAGTTCTGTGAATTTCCTCCCTTTGAGATTAGTGGTTCCATCAGTCATTTCAGTTACAATAGGTTTGTTATCTCTGCAAATAATTTTTTACTACTGAAATCATAGCCATCCTTCTGCTGGGATTAAGGCAGAAATTTGCAAGGAGCAGAGGTAACTTTGGGGCTAAGATAAGAGAAGTTGTTTCTCAAGAAAGCACTTGAGAGGAATTAATGCTGCTTTAATGTGTTTCTTGATCATTGCTTGAGCCAAGATCTCATATATTTTCTCAGGCTGATGGGACAGCAGTATAAAACTTCTGCATTTTATTATCTTGCTCTATATGCTCCAATTTATTACTTCCCCTTTGTCTGGCTACAGCCAAAGATATATGATACAGGTAAAGCTACTTGGCATAAATACAGAAATTCAGTATGAGGCACAGAGGGAGCAACTGCAGAGGCAGATTTCTTAGTGGAATGGAATGTGAGGTTTTCATTTTAGCACTTCACTTCTTCCCAGGTCTTCTGTCTGGGTGACCCCCTTGAGTACTATCCTGCAAGCACCATAAGTGCATTCCCTGAGGATTGCTGGCGAAGGGCCCAGCCTCAAGCTCTCCTCTCAGAGTTGTGGAGTACTAATAAGGCAGCTCCCTACTTAGCCTTCCATTGTTACCTGCCTTTTTCTTTTTTTTTTTTTTTAGCATTCCTGTCATCTGAAACGTGATTTATTTATCTTCTGTCTCTGAAGACATTACAGCACTTGTGCTGGGAGTGATGCCCTTCCCAGTAACTGTCTGGCTACCCCTCTTCCACAGCTTGACCCAAGCAAACTTGTCTGCACAGGTTTCCCAATATAAGGTGACTACAAAGGGACTCTCACAGAACTATACAGGGCACTAAAATCATGCCTTTAAAAGCCCGTTTCCTGGTATGAAGGAGTTTGTAGCAGTTTACTTCCTCAGCAGTAATACTGCAAGCTGAATTGAGTGACTGGGTCAAAAGTGTCTTTTTCTGGCTTAATTCCTTCCTCTTGTCATTTGTGCATGCTTCTTTTGTAGGAAACAACAGCATGTTCCAACAGCAGCATCTCTGGCCCCAACAACTTTTTATCTTTCTCCACAGAGTCTCAGTTGCTGAACACCATCCAATACATCTGTCACAGAGGAATTTCACCTATCAAAGGTGATGTATCATGAAAAGGAATAAGAGCATTTGGTTAAAAGTGCGTTTACCCCATTAGGCTTTTTTAGTTCTTTTTTAAATGATTCTTTTCCCAGCTGGAATAGGAGTACTTGCACGTGAAACTGCAGACATTAGTTCTTAACTTTGATATACATTGATTTTACTCTCATAATTCTTCTTGTTTTACTTGGATGCCGCCTTATCGGAATCAGGGGCCCTACAAGATTTCAAAACAATGCTCTTACCTTGTTATGTGGTAGCCTGCTGGGTTTGATTTCCTAAATATGTTTCAACTTACATCCACACCCTAAATGCTTTTAATAGTTTAATAGTTTAATTCCGTTATGTCAAGGCTACGAACCTTGATGTCAAAATGCTCTTGGCTCCAGCTTATGTTAACTAAATCTGCTTTATGTTGCAAAGTCTCCTCTTGCAAAATTCCTGGAAAAGTGATTAATATGTTGGTGATTAGGAAAGCACACGAGTCCACCCTTAGGATTTACAAGAAAGGGCGGGGTTATTAGAACTTTGTTAACCAAAAGGATTTAATGAGAATCACAGAATGATTTGGCAGTACAGGAATTCTGATTGATTGCTCCTGG
>VYZQ01019898.1:50025-65153 GCA_013400655.1 Mystacornis crossleyi
CACAGAAAGAAGAGCAGTGAGAGGATTTTGGGGACCCAGCTGTTTTCAGGGTGTGAGTGGTGGTACTTACAGTCCTGTAGCTGATTACAAATTAGAGCCTGCAAAACGCAGACATAGGTAAGAGAGGGCCTTGTGCAGATTTGGAGGGAATTTGTGGTCAGCATTGGAAAAAACTGCCCCGATGATGAGCACTGGATTTGCAGCTGGTGTCCCTGTTCCCTGTCATGGTCATGGTGCTGCTCTGTGATCACGGGCGTGTTCAGAAGCCCCTGATACCGTGGGGGTGTTTGCAGTATTGGCTCTAAATTGTAGCTGCTAAGGACATGTCTGCTTCCTCCTCTCTGTATCTGTGCATATTTAGGCGGGTCTGAGAGAGGACTAAGAATAATAAGATACAAATAAGAGAACAGGAGCTTAGGTTGAATAATTGAAAAATTGTTAAAAGAAATGTTAAGTTCCTAAATGTGAATTATTTACAGTCATGCTGGATAGAGCACTGGAAGATACAGCTGAAGGAAGGATGCAAGCAAATTCTAATTTCTGATCTGAAGCTTCGAATGCCTCTAATGTGTATATTAGGATGTTTTTAGCTTGCACCAATACAGGGCTTGTCAGGGTGTGCTGATGTTGAGCTCAAATATGCATTTCCTCCCTTCTGATTGCTGTTCCCAGATCTTTGTCTCGTATCAGATGATGCCTTAAGGTCGTGTTATCTTCCCCGTGGGATGGGTCTGGAGTATGAGTTAGGAATGTAAACTGAGGTTTTAATCAGCAGCAGTTTAAGTACAGGAATGGAAGAGCAGCTGCCGGAGTTGAAATAACTTGGGAAGCACCAGTTTTCAACACTTTGCATAGCTTGTGCATGATGCACTGTGACTGCTCATCAGGCTAGCTCATGAGGCATCCCCCAAGAGGGCTGTGAAGCGACACTGTTGGGCTTTTTGGCCCTGAAAAGATGGGAAAGTCTGGCAAGCTGGAACCTAAGTGTGGTAACACACAGACAGGCAGCCTGACTGCCCTCAGCTTCAATGGGCTGCCTTGGGGGCACGGGCTGCCAGGCTAAACAGTAGCCAGGGGAGGGCTGGGGTTCTTGTGTGTGGCACATGATGGTGCCAGCTCATTTCACCTGCAGTTCTTTTATGGGCCCAGAAGGGGAGGTTGAACCTCTCTTAATAGACAGCATGTTCTGTCTCAAAAGAAAAAACATCACAAAAAAGCCAAGTAACCCATGCAAAGTATAATGCAATATTTTACATAGTTTAATTCTCTTTAGGAAGGGAGAAGAAAAAGCATGAATGTTTAGGAGCAGTGACAGTAGAAAATAAGGTAGGAGGATGAAATGAGGAAAGGAATGACTAATTCTCTGGCAATGTCTATAATCTACTACAAAATTATCTGTACTGTTTAAGAGTTTCTACTAAAACAGTTCTGTGAAAGATGGTTGTACTGGGTAGTGGTTAAGACACAAGACAAGAGGACCTGGTGTCAGTTCCTTGTTCAGCCAAAGACTCTTTGGGCACTGCTCAGCATGTTTAAATTCAGGGTTTCAAATCTCCTCTCAGGTAAAAAGCAAGTGGGAATGGTCTATTTCCTAAGTCCAAGACTATGGTGAGGATGATTCTAATTATTTTTGAGACCTCCAGTGGCCCATGGTGAAGTGTACTGGCAAATACCAATTAAAGAGAAGTGAAAACAGCAGATCCTGGGTGGTTTGACAGGTCAGCAATCCTGGACAAAGAAATTATTTGCAGGAGGACTCTGATGCCAACAGGAGCATTACACAGTTTGCCTTCAGTAACACTGTCCTGTTGTAGAAAAGTCTAAGTCTCCATACCTAGATTTAATTTAAAAATGAATTTTCCCTTTTGAAGGAAGGGCTAAGGCTTGAAAATACATTTGCTGCATCCCAGCCAAGAAGGCTCACTAACAACAAAAAGACCAAAGACAGGTTTTTTGCATTAGAGAGAGCACTTTATTATTTCTCTGCTTTGTTTTCTTTGGAATCCTGCTGAAATATTTTTGATTGCATACAAGTAGGAGATCAGTTGTAATAAGGCGTGTCTCATGTTTCTTGTGTTGCTGCCAGGTCTGAGATACTTCTTTGTGACTTTTGAACACTGCTTTGATTTTAAAGGGACACTATCATAGACTCATTGTGGTTGAAAAAGACCTTTAAAATCACTGCATCAATAGAAACAACCCAAAATCTTTGCATTTCCTTCTTAAGGAATCTTACTGAGGGGTACACATATATTTAAAAGTAGCCAGCACCGTTGTCTGTTTTTGAAATAGCATGAGAGTTTAACAAAACTAAATATATGAGTATTTCTAAAAGCTCCCTTCCTGATCTTTTAGATTCTTCATTCCTATGCTACTCTGTGGTCAGGTTTACTCTTTCTGTATTAATTTTGCCGACCACTTCTTTTTAGGCAGTAAAAGTAGACTTGTCCAGGTTTCCTGGTATTTATTCATTCATGGCACATGCAGTGTTACTTGGGTTAACAAGTTAGAAGAGAAAGTTAGATTTTAATTGTCTGTTTTCTATCATATTTGAAAAAGTTATAAAAACAATTTCCTCAACATGTGGTGCTCTAAGTTCCCTTTCCCCGTGTTGTTTTTGGACCTGCAGTATTTTGAATATGACATCTTACAAAAAATAATAGTATTTTTAAAACCTCCTACTAGAGTGCATTTGATTTGAGTTATTCAAAGCAAATGTGGAGGACTAACAGCCCTCTGAAAACAATCAGTGACAGGAAAACAGCGTTGTTTGCTTACCTCCCCGGGGCACGTTCTGTTCTGTGTGCACGTGTGGGACTTTCTGGGACTCCTTGGAGAACTATGTGCATCTACCAGCAGAATTCAGCTCCCAGTGCAGTGGTACAACCTGCTGGTTCTAAGTTTCTGCTATTGAAACTGTCGAAATGAAGAGGCCCAGTGACCTGCTCTGTGAGGTCCCTACTCCAAGGATTTTGCATTTCCTTCTGGATGAGAACAGCCATAAAAGCTCCTGTGCCAGCAGTTCAGTGTGAGGGTACAGGGCAGGCTGTTTGAGCAGCAGGGCTTGTAAATACACATGAGAAAATATCCATTGCCATAAAGGTAGCTCACCTCCCCTGATTTCAGAAGAGTAATGCCAGATCACATCAGCTCAGTATTTATATAAGAATTTCCTATCGGTTTAATGAACAATACAACCCCTGGGGTTTTTTTTGATAAAAACCTGACTTACTAAACATAGCAGATGGGGGATTTTTTAGTGCTTCTTTACCATCTTGAGCATCAGATCATGAAAACAGCCTTCAGGTGCTCAGAGGTTTTTTTCCCCTCCTGTTACCAATTCCCACATGTGCAGGCATAGTCCTAAAGTTATCACATTGCATGTAATTGCTGTGGGGAGGATGATCATTTCAAGTAAGAGAATATGAAGCAGGATCAGATGAATTCCTTAATCAGCACAGAGCCCAGCCTCTCGTGTGTATGTCTATTACTTCAAAAATAAAGGCAAGAACAGACTCCCTTTATTATATATAATCAACAGAATTGTTTTGAAATTGCAATTTTCTTAAAATAATCACTGAATCACCCACAAATAATTTCTCCACCAACTAGCAAAGAATGATGGGTCTAAGTGTAGTCTAAAGTGTCTGAAACATAGTGCCTTAAACCTAGTGGTTCTAGTTGAAACCCTTTCTGGACAGATAAAATGCAGCAGCCACATGAGGGAGGATGAGAGGAGCAAGGGATGATAAGATCTATGTAAAATCAGTTTTGCTGCTGTTACTGATGAAATCTCAGTGGAAAGAGGCTTAGGAACCAGTGAGCCCATGAAAACAAGCAATACAAAAATAGTAATTTTAACTTCATTGGTGCTTTTATAATGCAGGTAGTGAAACAGCTTCTTGTGCATACTCATGGAGTTTGGAGAGTCTTATTTAGCTTGTGTGAAGATACAAAAGAGTGAAAAACTACTGAGTTCTGAGCAGTGCACTTGATGCTTATCCACTGTAGAAAACTTTTGGTATAAAACAGTCTGAAAAGAATTTGCTGCCAACCAGCATTTCAAACTCCTCTGTATAGAACAAAGGCAGTCATCTGGAGCTCTGACTACGGGTAAACCTGGATGAAACTTCATCTCAGACATCCTGGAGAATCCATCTTTGGTTATTCTTATATTGATATATACAGTGACAACAAGGTGATTAGGATTAAAAACTCAAAAAAGCTACTCTCTGGCCACTCAAGTCTTTATAGAAAATGAAATCCTTTTTTTTTTTTTTTCTGAGATCCTTTCTGGTTCATGATGGCAACACCAACCAAGTGAAGATGGTTACATTAACTGCTGTATGATCTCTGTCTTCCACGGTGTTGTGCTCTGATTCAATCTTTTAGTGAGTTATAGGCTTTTGTGGTCCGGCTGTTGATGAAATCTGCCTTCTTAAAGTCAGCCTTTGGAATGAAAGAAACAGAACAATTCATTATCTTCAGTGCTGATTCTGCAAGGGAAGGGTGGGTCCAGCTGCCTACAAGCTAAATGTGGAGCCATGGTAGGGGTCTAGGCAGAGCCCTGTGCAGTCGCAGAGACAGAACAGGCAGTGCTTGTTTAGTCCAAGATAGATGAGACAAATAATTGGAATTGCTTAACTCTCTCCATTGACTCTACCAGGAGCCTGCTCTTCTAGCTCAGCTCTACAGACTCCTAACTTTTAGGTGACTAATAGCTGAGATTAATCTAGCTGAGATTAACCCTGTCAGAACAAAGAACTCAGGAATTTAGCCATTTTATTTGATCAAGCGACTTCTGTGGCTTATAGACTAAAGTTTCAAAAATGTCTAGGCATTAGATGGTTCTGAAGTTTTCAGTGCCATACCTGGTGTCTCTAGGGGACCTAATTTGCACAGGAACAAAAAGTAATTAGCATTTTTGACAATCAGGTCTGACAAACCCGTCTTATAGGCATTCCTAAACTACCAGTGACTTCAGAAATTCATGCCATCAGGGATATTGCTGTACAGTAAAGTCAGGAATGCAGTTGTAAAAAAACAGAGACAATAAAAGCTAGTTAAGAATTTATATGGTGCAATACCCTTATTCTTGAACACAGATTTCTGGCGTATGGGGCAGTCCTGCTAAATGTGATGCAACACTGTTAAAGATTATTACGCTAAGAAACTTTTTTGGAACAAACTTCAACCTAAAAAATCTTCAAAGAGAAACAGCTGAATAATAAATGCTAATGGCTAGCTTGAGAACTTGGAACAGTTTTAGGTTATAGGGAATTTGAAGTGACAAATCCTGAACAGCAAACAAACAAGGACTGAAAACAGTTTGCAATGCAGGGTGAAGGTTGGTAGGTGGAAGTTAACTCCGCTGTGTGTTGAAAAAGCAGTCACAGAGCTTCAAAAAAAACCAAGCCAGAAACAAACCGGTTTGTTGGCAGGCTCATGCTGGTCATTTTTTGTTTGATTTGACCATGGCGGTAAATGTTTGCCAACACCTTTCCCAGGCTCAAGGTTTTGTCTGAATATAACTGACACCTGGGCTACCAGGCTGTGCAAACAACAAGGAGAACAAAACTGCTCTGGTTTTAAAGCAGGAAGCTGCCTCGCCCTGCCTTTGTCTTTGCTGGCACCATAGCTCCTCTGTGCCAGGCTGGTTCAGCCAGCGTGGATGGTCACCTCTCGGCATCACTTCTCACCATCTGACACTTCTGGCAGGCAGCAGCAACACTTTTCATAAGCTTTGCCAGTGGATATAAAACCACAGAGGGAGAGAACATGAACACAGATGAGCAAAAATTAAGGCCATGCATTACTTACACAGGGTTACGTACAAGTAACAGGAAAAACAAATTCAGGGACCACTTGAAACCCTATCATAGGTTGACTCATAAATGTGCAGGAATGCTAAGGGCCCCAGACGACAAATAAGAGGTTTCTAGGTCTACAAGGACAGATTATTTTTCTTTGTGTTTACCTTTTTGTAAGCGCTGTGGAGATCGGTGTGTGACCACAGGGAGTAGAGGAGGACTGAAGCAGCCCTGCTCGCTTTGCTGAACATATTGCTGCAAATTTGGAAAATGAATGATAAAACATATTTAAATTCCCACATCATAGTTACCGTGCATGTACAGACTTCAGCAAACATAACCTCATAGCAGTTGTTTTGTCTTTCCTTACTCCTAAGTGCTGGTTTGCCACCCTTCAGGTATTGTAGTGTGTTTCATGCTGTCCTCATTACTGAAACACATGAAACATGCCTCCCTGCTTCACTCATTCTGCAAAATCAGGGGAGAAATCAAGTGCTCTGTACCCTACATCTTAGAGCAGCTATCATACTATTGATTTTCAGCTAAGGAAAACACACCTCAGCACAACAAGCATTTGAAAGAATCTTTCCAGTAGGTAGAATCTCTGGTTAGTTAGACAGGATTTAAACTATTCAGGGCCTCATGAGGCCTCCTTTACTGAGACTGATTTCCTCTTTCATTTTTCAAAGAGAGAGCAAGGCAAACAGAATAATTATTCATATTTATAAAGCATTCATTATCATTTAAGTAAATACTGATTGCATGTGATTACATATTCAAGAATGATTACATTTTGAAGCTATTCTCTAAAACGCCACTTTAAAAATTATTTTTAAGTACAGTTCTGTAAGTTCTATAAAATGTATCCCTGAACTTTATTGCTAAATATTACCAGGGCTGTGTTACAATGAACAGGAAAGACGAAAACATTTTGGGTACAGATCAGATCTGATGATCAGTCACTACATCCATCTCTCTATCTCTCTATCTCTCTGTCTCAGAATATAGATAATATTGTGCCATTATCTTCTGAGAAGTTATTTAAAATGCTGGAACATGGTGAATTTAGCTATGGATGGAACAGTTTTTGTAAGGGATTTTTGCGTATTTCCCAGTCAGTGCAATTCTATTCACATCATTTGTTTGAGCTGTCCTGTACCTTGAGATGAAGCGTTTTTTCTCCCCGCGTGGCAGAGGCTGCAGTTTCTATTTTGCCCAGGGAACGAAGGGAGAGGGTGAGACTTGGGGAGCCTCTTACCTGTCATTCATGCTGATGGCAATGACCTTGGGCAGGCCGTGGGCACTGAGGAGCAGCCGGGCGTTGTGCGAGCTGCTCTGGGTCAGGTTGAACAGCGTGTAGCAGATGGACGCTGTGGTTTCACAGGCAATGTCCGACCCTGGCGCGCACTCGGGCAGCACTGACACCAAATCAGGCAGAACTTCTCTGGCTGCAAGGTGGCACAGAGACAAGCAGTTCCATTACTAACAGGTGCAGATTTACCTAGAAATCCTGCCTTACTCCTCCCATTTTGCCCCATCAGGGAGCTGTGTGCTCCCACTACACACCCATGGCTTCACCCCTGCATTACATCCCCACAATTCAGGTTAAGCTGCATCCACGCTGCATCGGACAGCCTGTAATTTGCCTCATGCACAACCCATTAATAGCTCAGGTGCTGTACTGAACTCACCAGGCATGTGCCAGCTGCAGGCTGCCACTTTCCTTTCAGAGATGTTTTATATCAAATTTATCTCCATTTGATATGTAGGTTTGTTTTGCTTGATAAATTTAGACTCCTGTATCTAGAAAAGAGTCTGCCCTCTCAAATGTTTTCCTTTGGCCAAAGTTTTTCTTTGGGAATTTGACCTGAATTCACACATGCTTTCAGTCAATCAAAAAGAACATCTTTTGATAGAAAAGAGGTTCACCTGAAATTCCCCCACTCCTCTCTATCATGGGTAAAGCAAGGAAATGGCTGTGAATGTGCAAGATGAAGCACCTGCCCCCAAAGCTTTGTGCTATTCTGTCTTTCCCACACTCTCATAAATGATTCTTTCCTGATGAAATCCCAACTTCTCATCAGTTTAATTCCTTCTCTTTCAGGGGGATTCACCACCTGTAATTTTTAACACCATAAGGATTATTCCTTTGAAATCAGCCCAGCAACATGTTATAATATTTTCATTAATAAGGAATATTCGCTAAGGATTAAACAAGACCCAGGAGACTGTTCCGCAGAATTCTGGAGGTTAATCTGCCCCATGAGCCATCTGTACACCTGTAATTTTCCCTTTGCCCCTTGGCTGGAACACAGAAAAGGACAAAAAATTATATGAATACATTTTAACCTATCAGTAGGAAAAAGTCTTAAATACACAATAAATTGAAATGAGAATACTCAGAATAAAAATGGCTTCTATTTAGAAATGAGATCCTTTAAAAAGAATGAACTATTTTTTCTTTAGCATTTTATAGCTTCCATTCTCAAAAAAATTTTACAGGAAAACTGTGTGGGCTGCAAACTTCTAGAGCTTTGTGTCTAATAAAAGACAGTATGATCTTTGCTAGAAGAATTAGAGATGTTCTATGATTTCTTGCAAAGCATTATGCAGTTGTGGCAGCACAGAACTTGGCACTCACCTTCCTTTACCCCATTTGAAGCAGAAGAAAAACTCCCTCTCCAAATCTGTGTAGACTTTATTTCAGTTACGTATTTTTGAAAGTAACACCAATGAAAGCATCTGATGAGGAATACTCAGTATAATGAAAATTTCGTTTAAGCGAAACCCTTTAATTTAAACCCTGTACAGTGACTGCAAGTATCCACTGAAAAATCTACTAAACTCACAGATCAGGGCTTTTTTGTGCATTTCTTTTTTTTTAAAAGCAGGAAAATGTAAGGTGAGGAGAACAGAGCAAGCTGTCAGTCTTTGCTCACCTATGTCACTTTGCAGGGAGGTGTTTCGAGACAAGTTCCTGAGCAGTGAGACTGCTGTCTTCTTCACTGTGGGGTGGCTGACGTGCAGCATAGCTCGGATGCTTGGAAGGCCATTTGCCTTTTGAACAACAGTCCGGGCCACTGCGAATGGCATCTGTGAAAAGGCAGTTCTGCGTCATGACCATGAATGCAGAGCCTCAGAAAAAGCCACACACAGCCAGTTCTCTGCATCAGTTTAAGCATATTTAAAATATTTTTAAACCAGATGAGCTGCAACAGGAAAGGAAGGTGATATAAAGGAAGTTTCAAGCCCTCTTTCTCCCAGGTGCTCTTTAGCTAGTTCCTCAGACAGATATCATTAGTTTCTTCAACACCAAAGTGATCTGCTGTTGTATCAGAGCCCTCCTCTCCCCACGGGAATTCCATGAAATTACTTTTTTTAGTGCTTTTAACATCTGCTCAGCCCTCATTGTGGAATGAATTAGCAAATTCCACGCATGGAGATGTACACAAGGGGACAAGAAGCAGGCCCCATATTTGCCAGGCAAGGAAAAACTGCACTGCTGGGTATGACTCCCCCTTCAGTGCTCTTCATTTTCCTTCCCCATGTCAGCGAGCCAGTGACTTGTCAGTGGTTATCTGAGCTCAGCTGCACTGCAGCCCTGAACTCTACGCATTCACATCAAGAACTAAGTGACAAGAAAAAGGAAAGGAAAAAAGCTGACTTACTGGTCCAGTGCCAGCTGTGAGGTTCTGAAGAGCTCCCAGGGATGCTTCCTGGGTGTAGTTTCTGGTACTCTTTGCTATTAAGGAGAGGTATATCCTAATCAGTGTAGAATGCCAGAGCGATTCAACACCCTTGGGATTGCTCTTTTCCTCAGGTAGTGGGGTATCCTGCTGCTTCTAAACATATAAGACATCAAACCTTTAGAAACAGTGACCTTTATAACTGAATGCATCACAAGCTAAACTAGCCATTTTGTAACTCTCTATGACCAGGTTATTTGCAGACTGTCAAGTTCTGAGCTCAAATAATAATGTGCAAAATTTCAGTGTTTAATAATGGTGGCCAGTCCATCCAGAGGAATATTCCTCAACTAATAAAACATTTTCTTTGTCATAAGCAGCAGCTGAACGAGAGAATTGGTGTCAAGAAGGACTATCAATAAATTTGCATTTTTGGGGCAAGAAAGTGTCACCCTACCAGATACATCAATAACAGCCTGTTAATTAGATTACAGCCTTACTCTCCAGAGATTGCTACAAGTTATTACCCAAAGGAGATGAAACTAATAATGTACTTTACCTCTTTTACTTTTCTGCTCCGTGTTCCAAAACAGCCTGGTGTTTTATCATTGCTAGAAATATTTCTTCTTTGCATATATATGCTCTGGGCATAGCTCTCAGGGAGCTCTATCTCTAGCTGGTAGGAAAGATTGTGAAGAATGCACACACAGTTCTCTGTGGCCTAAAATAACAAAAGAATAGAAATTGAAAGCTTTGGCATGCGTTGAGGGGACACGTATAGACATGGGAGGAGGTTTAATTTTTGGATCTTCAGCAAATGAGTGCAGAGTTTCTACTGCCTTATGGAAGAGCCAGGCTTCATGCCAGTGATCCACCAGACTGCCTTTACAGTGATAAATTAAACATGCCCTGGGATGTTCCTGAGCATTGAGGCCAGCTGGCACACAGGGCTGCATTTGGAGTGGGGTGCGTGCCTGTTGGAAACAGTCCTGGGACATTATAATTCCTGAACTGTGCCTGGGAATTGTTTGGGCGAGTGCTACTTGACACAGGCCAGAAGTGTGCCAAGAAATGTCTAAGAGCTTAAGGGTAAAGATGATCATGTACACACCTCACCATAGCATCAACAAGAGGAAAGCTTTTTATCTTCCCCAAGGAGGAAACATTTTGCTGTGGGAGAATACTTTTTAAAATAAGACATTCCTTTCTGAACGTGGCTAAGGTCAGGTCTACAATTTCTGAGTGATGAGTCTAGTGGCAAATAGCTTTATTACCAGTTCCTCCCTTCTTGAAAGTCAAAAAGGTTTTAAGATAATGAGTGGTTTTAAGACAAAATGCAGCAGGGAGCTACTGGCACATGTGTAATGTGCTCGATTCTCCCTGAAGCTAATGGCACTGAATACAGGGAGATGGGGAAGCTCAAGCAATCCTAGAATAGAGCTATAAATGTGCAGTAATTACCACTGCACAGCACAAGTCACTGCAGGCCCACCAGAAGTGCTGCACAGGCTGCAGCTAACATAAGTGACAGCTGGTCTTCTCACCCAACTTCACCCAGCTGAAAGACAAGTCTCTACTCCAAGAGTCTGTCTTCGGGGTTCCCCTGCACTCAGTGGTGGGAGCAAAGAGAGAAACTGGCACCTCCAGGTGTCCAGGTCCTTGTAGTTACTGGCTTAGGCAGCAAGCAAAAAAAAGTGCAGCTTAAAAAAAAAAAAACAAACAAAAAAAACCCCTAGAAAATTAGTTCTGTTCTAAATGATGCGAGCTCCTTAAACATGCTGCCACCCAAAGGGATTTATGTTATTCATTTCCTAAGGGGTATGTCGCATTAAATATATAGGAGAGTAACCAGATTAATTTTTTAAGCTTCTAGCTAGCTAGCTAGCTAGCACCCTGAGACAACCAAAAAGGTAAACATCTGACTCTTCTGCATTTCAGCATTTCTGAAAGCTGTGATTTTATCTCACTTTTTAAAAATAAAAGACAGAAATTTCTACCTTTCTTTTTGGTGATTCTGCAAATGTTTTCCCAGTGCTAAGTTATACTATTCTTTAAGGTTGCAGGATAAAAATACCTCAAAAAAGCTTCTTACTGGACTTTCACCTTTGGTGGCCGTTTTAAAAGCCCTGGAAATAAGTTTTGCAGTTGCATCACAGGTGTTTCTGAACACTGACTTCTAAAGAAAATACTAAATGTTCACTTGGCAATTTCCCCTAGGAAAACACTTTTCATCTCAAAGAGTACCTTGTCATTAGGCTCATGGTCTGCAATAGCTCCTTGGATATAATACACAAGAGAATCAATCAAGCCCTCGCATTCTCTCATCTTCTTCCTTCCTTCTGGGCCAGCAGAGCTCATGTTTCTGTGCAGGAAAGAATATGTTGGGGAGAAGAGACTTAGTCAAAGGTATTTTCTTGTGCTCCTCTGACAAACTTATCCAGCTAAATATTTAAGATACTAAAGTTCAGGCTGACTGCTTCTTTTCTTTAGAGGTGTAAGACAATTTGAGCCTCTTCTACGTAAAACTTTCACTCCCAGACAGAAACAAACACTCCAGGAAAACAAACTGCTGTGTTTGGATGGATAAGGTAAGACCTGACTCAAATTCTCATCTCAAAGTTGAATTAATCTTCTTTAAGCAGTCAAAAAAACCCCTAGACTTTTTTTCACTATTCCATTTTTAGTTATATTTTTTAATGTTTAGGATGGTGAAAATATCAGAGGAAAGATACTTGTGAAAATTTCCATGCACACAGACGTCCTTTAGAATTAATTTACTTACACCAAGCCAGTTCTTGATCCAAGATGACCCATCAACACACACGTGATCTGAGAGTTTTAGCAGCATCTTCACATTCACAAGCAAAGACACACTCTTTGCCCGGCTTTCAAGTAACATTTTCTGTGCTTTGTAGTAACCCAAGTACAACTTACAAATAAATATAAAAAGTGATTTAAAAACTCCTGAAAAACCAAACATACTCTGCTTGAAGCTGCTTGGCTCTAATCGAGCTACCAATTTCCAAGGAAGAAACAACATTTACAATTTTGGGGCATAATTATTTTTACAACTCAACAAAGTCTGAATTATGGAATACTGGAATTATAAATCCAGGCCTTATTATTTTGGACTCCTGCGGCTCTGCTGGCTAAAAGACTGCATATTCCAGAGTCTTTGTTTGAAATAACGTTAAATATAACCCAGTCTTAGCATCCGTCATAGCACAGAGGGACATGTTCCTTTAGATAGTTTCAGGTTGCTTATTTTGCATGTGTACTTTGCCTGCTAAAAATTACAATGTTTACAATTTTATTAATGACAGAGCCAGTAAGGTTTAAACTTTCCTGTGGCTTATGACTGTAAAATGAATGTAGCATTTTATACACTGTCATTTCACTTCTACTATTTTTTTTTTCCTCTGGGAAGTACATATTCAGGTTAAATACTAATGCACTGTAATTAAAATTTTACTTCAGGTCGTGATGTTAGCGATGTCTCTGTTTATGAGTTCATTTATTCTCTCGTGGAATTATATATCACGGAACCAACATTCAGATTGCACAACATGGCCTACTATAGACATCCCCTTGGAATTTAATTTTACCTATATATGTCACGTTCGATGCATGTCACCCTTTCCTATGTTTATGCTGACAGAAATGCACACATTACAGCCCTCCTCGTGCATAGCAAAAATAGTTTCTGGGGCACACAGACTAAAAATACTGTTTAAGATAAGTGTGGAATTTCCCTCGCCAAAGACACCTCAGCAGATGCAGTGTTTTGTTTAGTCCCAAACTAAAAAACCCCGTCAACTTTTTACACCGGATCCTGCTGAATGCTTGTGCAAGGAAAGGCCATGCCCTAGCCTTGCTCTCAGCATGACCAGAGTAGGGCAAAGAACTTTTATAGCTCAGAAGGCAGAGAAGAGCCCGAATTAGGGGCGCTGCCCTGTTCCTGCAAGGGAAATTAATTGCTGGACTCCGTTTCATTAAGAAGTTGATGCTCATCCAGTGACAGGTATCAGAGTGTGTCCGTGTGCACGCCTGTACACGCATGGTTACTCTGTTGTCCACCTTCCCCTCTTTCCCAGGCAACGTGGACTGGGAAGGGAAGAGCTCCTGCTCTGCCACTCATCCAAACACAGCTGAAACCCCCTGACTCTAAGCACGGTTAGAGAAGAGCATTGCAGGGAATACCTCAGCTGACAGCTTATGTTTGTTTGCTAATTGAAGCTTGAGAAGTTCCAGGAGATAAAGATATTATTAGATTGGTTAAAAAAATGAATATTTCTGAGAAGTGCCACAGAAATGTAAATTGAAATTTTTTTTTTTTTTGAAACAACGGAGACATTTTGCTTAGAGAGTTTCAAAACTGACTTCATCTTGGCTTCCCAAGATTCGAGGTTCCTGACAATTGGAATGCCGGCCTCTGAGCTCCGGAGTTGGACTTTACTGCAGTGGAGGCCCTGAAATACTCAGTGCTTGCAGCATGAGGAGAATTCAGCCTTTGGGAGATTGCTGCTTATGGGGATGCTCTCCTTTAAATGACTCAGAACTTACATTTTGGCAGCACCTACCTAAGAAAAATCTCTGACTTCTGGAATGCTGAGCTGTGGTAGCTCTGGTAACATGCTCAGGCTGTGCCAATTGCTGATGTGGACGCACTGTATCTGTCTGCACGCCTCGTTTATCTCATCTTGCATTTGCTGCTTCTGGCCCCTCCTGCACACATGCATGGTGCGACCACGTCTGTAATCAAAATAGCTCTTTGCCCACAGTCCTGTGGCATGTGGGGAGGATCAGCTAATTTCCTGTTGGGAAATATTATTTTGATCCAGAGTTGTGAGGTAAATGCAAAGAAACTCGACACAGTAAAACCAAGTGTGACTTTGAAAGAAACAGAATGATGATAATAAATGCTCAATTAGCTGATAAATGGCACCAAATGAAAGGGATACTCCCTCTAAGCCAACACTGAGTCATACACTGACTGTTGGAAAAGGTTCTTGAATCCCTGTGAATGGTCCGCTTAACTGATAAGAGGAAGGATTTTGCTCCTGGGACTCATTCTGCTAAAACTGGTGATGTGCATTTAATTCAATTACCAGACAACATTCTGGGAAATTCTATTCCCTTCATGCCTTGCACAGTTCAAAAATTCACTAAGGAGGGAAGGGTATCTGGGATCTACTTAGTAACTAAAGGCACCAAGCTTCAAGCTGCTTGTTGGAAGCAACAAAATTCCTTTCAGGAATTGGGGGAGCAGATAAACTGAAGAGGAGGCAAGGGAAGATAAGAATGGATGGAAATAACCTTAAAGGAATGGCAATGCTATGCAAGAGGACTTGGTTCAAAGACTTGTTATCATCAGTCATTTGTTTTACGTTCCCTCTTGGAAGCTGCCCTTATGAGTCTGAGCTTTTCAACACATGGTCAGAGCTTTGGCTTCCCTTCTCTCCAGAGTAAATGGAAGCAGATGTTCACGCAGCCTCCTGGGCTGAAGTGCAATGATAGGATTTCCTCCACATACAGCTTTCCACTGTCCCTGTGGGTCACTGCAATTCACAAGAAGCTCAAACGGGAGCTGGGACAAAGCGTAAAAAATAATAATGAAAAGGGAAGGCCGAAT
>VYZQ01019898.1:80761-94810 GCA_013400655.1 Mystacornis crossleyi
CCCTACTGCAGAGCTACCAGAATCGGAATTATTTGCTTGATAATTATCTCAGTAAATGAATCTATAGTTAGAAATTTTAACACAATTGCCTCTTAAAATAAAATGAGTACCTGGGAAATAAATTAGCTTAAGTTGAAACTTTAATTTTTTTTTCTTTTAACCAAGCAGAAATATTAAATCATAATTAACAATGCTCAGGAAAGTGGAATATGGAAAGTTAGCCAGATCATATTTGTTTTTACTCTGTAGTAGAACTGGAAAACAAAAAAGACCACAGAGTTACTACTCTGTAGTAGAACTGGGAAAAAAAAGCTTTTCAACCTTGGGTTTAGTTAACATTTCTTAAATCAGCAAAGGTTTTGAGACCATGTTATAAACGTGCACATGTGACCACGTCTACCTGTTGGACACCACAATAATTCTGGAGTGTTTTGACCAAATTCAGTCGCCTTCTGTGAGCAGCACACATCTCTGATGTACTGAATTGTGTCATTTGTCTGACCAACAGCTCAGGAGGACTATAACCATGTGCTTCCCAAGGTCAAGGTTGCTGAATTCACCCCTCAGGGCACACCAGAGAATTTACGTGGCAACTCAACCTCAGTACGCCAAGGGAGTCCCAGGGGAGTACAAGTCCATCAGGAGTCACTGCCAGGCTGGGATGGACACATGGACAGCCAGAGGCTGCATTTCTAGGTGCTGGGGGTGTAGCTCTGCACTGAGACTGACAGCAGCTCACTGTTCATTCCACTGTTCAATCCTCCTTGCAGCAGGCACAGGATTTCTCTCCTGTTGTGCGCTGCCATCCTTGGATTGCTCTCCATCGGATAAAAATAACATTCCTTAATGTTTTATCTGGCAGCAATAACAGATGCAATACCATCTCTGACCCTCAGCGGTATTCATAAAGCTGCAGCACCCAAACTCTTGTCAAAGTAGAATTTGATGTGATGATTCCACTCCCACCCTCCAAGTATTTACAGGCAAACCTAATTAGCCCTGTGGCTGATTGGCACATGGAGTGACACCAAACAAATGGTCAGCCAGGCAAAGGTTGTTAAACAGAACAATGATCTGACAGGTTCTGACTTCACCTTAATTGCCAAAATATACCAATTGTGAGACAAATACACACATAATCATTTTGTGACGGCTCAGCACATTTAGAGGTCAGACGCTGCAGGGAGATATTTCTCAGACAGCTTCAGGCTGAATCTCTTTCCTAAGCTCTTCATCATAAGGATGCTTTTAACTGACTCACTTCACCAGAAGATATAGGCACAGAGATACAGAGACAGCATCTTGTGCTGATTTTTTCTATTTTGCTTTCATAGCATGAGCTAGTTCTTTTACAGGAAGTTTGGAAATGCTTTTATATACATTTCAAATGCTGTCCACAGCTGGGCCACTACTTCTCTTTAACCTTACACTACTATTTTACATTCTCTTAATTCACTTGGAATGACCTAAATTGTGACCTGCATTAAAAAAAGTACAAATTTCTGGAAAAATCAAATTACTCCAAAACCAAGCTTATCTTCCCCCCCCCCCCCCCCTTTACATTACTAAGGGAGTGACAGGTAAGGCAGCAATATGTCAGATAAATGCAACCTTAACATATGAGAAATGACAAGAAAACTGGGAAGTACAAACTTGAACTGAGAAACCTTCCAGCAAACACTGAACCTAAAAACTGGCAATTAAGGAATTATGCTGTCACAAAGATTTCCAGTAGGTGACAAATCTTCCATCTGAGTTAACATCAGTTAACATGAGTTAATCAAGCCACTTGCACAATAATTCAAGAAAAGCCAAAATTGCTCCTACGTGTAATTAAAGATAAAAATGATTGGTTGTGGCTCAGAAATGCATTCAAGAATGTGCCAAAAGTTAAGCAGATTATTAAAGCAATGGGATACGTATTTGTAAATTGCCTTACTGAAAAACAAAGTCCTCCCGGGTACCTATTTTCAACATTCCTACTCTCAAATCTTTAGCTATTGTGAGCTCTCAGCTGGATTTTTTGGACTTACTTGCTGCACAGTCTGAATACTTAAAAATCAACATAATTAATGCCAGATCTCTTAAGTCCTGCATCACCCAGAGGTGAAAATTTCAACCCAGACCAGAAGCAAGCATAGTACCATATATGTTTGTAAATAAAAGCATAACACACAACATGTAGTTGACAACAAAAAAATACTTGATCTGCCTATATCAGATATGTATCAGATATGATATGATATCAGATATTTGATATCAGATGATGCCTTTTCTCACACAGTAACAAATTTAGAAAAAGAAGGAAGATGGGGCTTCAGAAAAAACGAAATTAACAGCTACGCAGTTGCAGGAAAAGAGTTATTTCTTAATAACACTAGTAAATTGCACTATGATTAACTTAACTTTTAGGATCCTATTTGAATTATGAAACAACAACAAAAACCAGAATAAACATGCCAGTAACCATCTCCTGTCTACCAAGTGGCTTGTTCTGTCCACTGAAACTTAACAGCTCTGGAAACATTCAGAATTATTCTAAAATGAAAAGATATTCACTCCTGAGGGAAAATTCAGAAATAATAAAATTTCTCTTTTGAAAATGGAACTGATTTTAAACATTCTGAAATCTTCTCTGGAATGGAATTTTTGGTAGGGGAAGTAATTTTAGGAAAAAAGCCCAAACCACGCTTTCCAGTATTTTAAACAATTTTCCTGAAGTCTGGGGACAGATTTGGGACTTTCTGGCATGGAGCTAACAGTTTCAAATTAAGATAACTCCCTCAGAGCACGTAGGATCTCTTGGTAGTGAGAAGCTCTGTGGTCCTGGGATTCAGGGCAGTTTGTATGTGTTCTAGGAATGGATGGTGCTACAGAGCTGAGAGAGATTTCTGTCTGTGTTTTACCTGAAATTTATAAAAATTAAGAGGTGTCCTTGAAACCATGAAGGATTTTTACCTGGAAATTGTTAATCTGCCAAAAGCTGCTCCACTGGTAGATTTCTGACCTATTCTCAGGAGAACCAGTGTTGATAACTTATGGGCTCTTGTAAGCACAAAATCTGCCAATACAATTTCGTGTATTGTGACTTAGGTTGTAAATTACTCAGTGACTACTTTATGTCTCCTTATAAAATTGATTAACTCTTGGCAAAAGGGGTCCCAGACTTCAGCAGGAGGTGTAGATCCTGCAATGTACATACACAAACATTTTTCCTCCCCTTTCCTCTGTTGCACTGGAAGTGGATTTTTACAAGCCAATTTACTTTCTGCATCCTCTGCACTGATATTTCATACACGGTGCTGGCTGCTGAACCACAAGCTATCAGTTTACTTTCCCTTTCTAAGCAAACACGTTCCTGTCAGCTGTGACAGCCCGGAGCCAAAGCAGGTCCTGCACTGCGCTTACCCGAGCTGAGATCCATTGAGGGTCACTTGTTCGCTCTGCAGGAAACCATTTCTCCCTGCTGCGGCCACAGCAGCTGTCACTGGCATCCTCTTCCCATCTGTTTCTGCAGTGACACTGGCTATTGAAGCTGGCTGGGAAACTTCCCTCCTGCTCTGTGTGTTTCTGAAGGCGGTTTGGTAGAAGCTGGACCTCACAGATTGCCTGTTCTGAGACAAACGGGACGCAGTCGGGGATCTCACTTGTCCCATCGCGCTCTCCGAGGCCAGGTAGTTCTCCTTCTCCAAAAGGTTGGACATGCTGCGGCTGTTGCCAGGCTGATGGTACAGAGGGACAGCGGGGCTGGGGTAGCCACCGTCGAGGACAGCATCGCTGACAGCCCCCAGGCGGGATTGTCTCTTAAAGGAGCGTCCCCTGTGCACGGAATCGCGGAGGGTGTAACCTACGATCTCGGACCGAGCGTATCTTGGTGGCACGGTCCCGCTGGATCTCACGGTATCTCCATGCCTCATGGAGAATCCGGCTGAAATCCCTCCCTCATAGTGAGAATTGTTGGACATGTACGCCAATCTTTCTGGATTTCGTTGGGGAGACACCTCCAGTCTCTTCAGAGGCTGCCTCTGAGCTCTCTCCTCCATCGTCCTGTAAGCAATCCTTGTCTCCCAGCCATTCGTGTAGGAGGATGGGGAGGCAACCTGCTCCAGGGGGCACAGAAGAACAGGAGCCACAGTAAGGTCACAGCACTTAGGATGAGCAGCAAAGAAACCAAGCCGAAAAAAGTAAAGGTAAAAATTCTGCAGTCTGCTCTCAGAATCAAAAAGTGAAAACCGCCAAAGTTGTGCATTAAATAGGAGTCTGCCACACTTCTCTGTACCTCCCTCATGAAGGCGGGAAGAAGCACAGTCTAAACATCAGGAGACAAAGTCTAAGCATCCAGTCTTCTGTTACAAACTCAAAATAGTTGCATAAGTCAATTATGCCAGGTGATGAACAGACTGATTATTAAGGAGATTTTTCACTTTGAAACTCATTGGGGATCAACACCATCATCTGCTACTAAAACTAAATTCAAGGCTGTCTAATAGACAGAAGAAAATTAATCAATCAGATATAAAAAAATACTGAAGTGTCTGCATATTGATAATAACCTTATTAATATAATGTTATTTAGCATTCACTTTGTGGTAGGATCTAGTAAAAAGAGATAGGTCCTTCCCTGTTTGTCTAGCCTCTTAAAAATTAAGGAGATGGTAAAACATTCCAAGAAAATCAAAATGACCATTTTACCATCTCAACGACTTCCCCAATATTACAGTTGCAATNCCTTATTAATATAATGTTATTTAGCATTCACTTTGTGGTAGGATCTAGTAAAAAGAGATAGGTCCTTCCCTGTTTGTCTAGCCTCTTAAAAATTAAGGAGATGGTAAAACATTCCAAGAAAATCAAAATGACCATTTCACCATCTCAACGACTTCCCCAATATTACAGTTGCAATTTTAGATGATTTTTTCTTCCTGTACCTAATGAGGACAGACTGTACTGGATCATCATCTTGCTTTATAATTTTCTCTTTTCTGAACTCAACAAATCCACTGCCAACCTTTCTTTGTAGGACATATCTTCAAAATTCTCACTTTTAGGTGTCGTTTGAGGCCTCTCAAATTTTGTACCTTTTTCTTGTTCTCTACACTGGACTCCATGCTCCATTCAAAAGCTTCCAGAACTAAATAAGCTTGGAACACTATCTGGCCTTGAAATAGAGGAGTCATGGACCAATTTTTTAAAGAAATAAGTAAGCACAGGGGCACACAACCATAAACCAAAGCCCCGTATTTTCCATTTCCATGTTGTGTTAAAGTTTAGAAATATTAACAGCATTTTTAAAGGTAAACAGAGAAGTTTACACATGCTATTAATTGAAGGAACAGTGCTTAGCAGACAGATGCCAGACTGAATTCCCTTCATTTCACTGTTGAGGAGATCCTGAGGGTGATAGTTGACTAATAAAAGGAGTAAAGGTTACAGAAACTAGCAGGCTCAGGCAAAGATCACTGGATATATCTGTTTATTCTACAGAAGTTATGCAAGGATATCTTTATCTTTTGTTTGGGGATAATTAATGTTTTTGTGAAGTACTGGACCTTGTGGCTTTTCCCAGCTTCACACAGGACACTTGGTCTCTCTTTCCCCCCCACCCCCTGCCTGGATAATGGTATTATTTTCTTGTGATTCGTGTGTCACCTCCAGTTTTCCTTTTCTTGCTCTCTTCTGGAAGGAATGGATTCACACCAAATATTATGGACTGCAGGACAGGTGAGATAAAGGATGGGAGGACAGAGAAAGAAATGTGTTCAAGTAAATGCTTCTAACTCTCTCCCCAACAGAACCAGAGCTGCTTCACTGACTGTTCAAAATCTGGGCTATTTCTTATAATGACAAAAACCCATTCTCGAGTAACCTAAAATTAAGAAAGAATTGCCCCCTCCATACACAGTTATTTCCTAAAGAAATGTTTCTGTTCTCAAGCCGAATTGCTTTCAGTTTACTCAATTGATCATGCAGGAGCTCTGCTATTGAGCTGTGTTGATTTCCCAGTTGCTCCCTCAAATAGGTTCATACCAGTTATGAGCTGTGTCACAAACCCTGCAGAAAACCAATTATTTCTCTTAGCATTCAGGCCATGGCCCCAAGAAAAGCTGGTCAAAATAACAAGAGGATTTATGACTAGATGGTTTAGAAACACCTTTGAATTGCAAGGACTGTACTGCTGGAATTCTTGTAATGATAAAACAGGTTACAACAGGAATATTTTAAATGGTAAGGAACCACTATACCTTGTGAAAACTAGAGTATTTGTGAAACCAAAGCAATCCGTTTTCCTTTGGTTTTGGATGCTTAATTCTGTTAGACTGGGCAGCATGGCCTCTGGCCACCCTGAGGAACTGATGTGCTGATTGAGCCACTGTCTGGCCGGATGGATAAAGCTTTGACTTGTCATAGCCTCTGCCTTAACGGAGTATTAATATGATTTTTCATTTTCTACCCTGATCCCAATTCTCACAAACCCAACAGGACTGCAAACAGCCCGTCTGCATGCCTGACTTGACGTTGGCTACTGGGCTCTGAAGTAATTGGAAGGAGGGGAAAACATTAATACTTTTCATTGTAAAGCCCTTATTTTCTGAAAATCAGACTTTCAAAAGAAAACAAACAAGGAAACAAAACTTTTAACACCATCTAAATGATATTATTTGTGGTAACAAAATGAATAAACTATGCGTGTGATACTATATTTATTTCTATTCATTGTCTTTTCATCACCTGGTTTGCCTGGTAGTAAGAGAAACTGTAAGGAGACCTTGGTGCAAAATCATTCTCAGTGATCCCCATGTTATAGACACGCTCTGGTACACTGGATGCACGGTGCAGGCTGCCTGGAACCAAAGTCTAATATTAGTAAGCTCTTAAAAAAAATCGTATTATTATAGAGGATGATACACAGTACATAGGGAGAGATAGCAGTCAGCACTGCCATTAATATATAAGCTGAAAACTGAACAGGGAAATGATGGGAGGATATTTGCATTTTCCTGAGGATACAAGCCATTTTTTTCAGTTCGTTATAAACTTTGCTTAAGAGTTATTTTTAGCTTTTAGGAGTCAAGTCACTTGTGCAGCTATGAAAACGTTATAGCAAAGCAAGCTGATAGTTTAAATATCCCAGATAACGACAGACAGCTGATTAACTGCTGAGAAATGGTATCACTGAACTAAGAACACTTATTTTTCACTGTAACCACTTTGAATGTACATTCAAATATATAAATGCATGGTTTACACTGGCTGACTATATATAACATGCAAAATACACGAGAGATGAAAATACTGCAGCTGTAGATTGGAGCTGAGAAGCACGGGTTGATGTCTCTGTCTCTGTTACTGATATGCACCCTAAAGATGCAGATTTCACTATGTACAATTGCAAACAACCAGCACACACTGAGCACAGACTCCTTACTTCACAGCTGTCCACCTCAACTGCTGCTGTTTCTCCTCCTTTAGGTGCTAATTCAGTGACAATGCATTGGAGCAAATAATGCTTCACTAATCTCCTCAGTGCTCCACCCAACAGCACAAAGAGTCTGTGAACAACCTCTATGGCGTATGGTGCTGTAACGCTGGGTTGTCCAGGGACACGTCAAATCTGCGCCTGAAAGGTTCACCAATCTTACATATAATGACAAATAATGTCAAAGATCCACAGTGTGTCTGCTCTGATTCTTTTTTTCCATGACCCAGCCCTGAAAATAGAGCAGCGTATTGTGATTGTTTCTTCCATTAAAACCCCAAACAAGCCAATAAAACCTTCAGGCTGTTTCTTTTTTTCACTAATAGAATGCATTTTCAAAGAATGAGTGCTTCTATTAATGAAAATTTTAAAAACAACAGATACTTATGTATTATGAGAATCTGCATTTAGGAATACAATTAACACAGGTTTAAAGAGGTGAAATAGAAGTTGAAAGCAAGACCTCAAAATAGTCACAGATGTGGCCTGTGTGTGCTGCAGAAGTTTAGGCTGAACAGGTAACAGTGGTCAATAAAGAAGTTAACTTGCCATCAGTTTTCAAACTAGCAGATATTACCTGAGATACTACAGCAAAGAAATCTCGAGAACCAATCACTCACTTGCCCAAACTGCTGAAGACCAAATTTGTGTATCCCATAATATAGTAAAATACAACATAATATAATGGCAGACTGATAATTTGGGGACTAATTCAATCATACTTGCAATACTTGTATAATCATACTTTCCAATTCTCTCATTCTGGCAGATTTAAACACGTATGAGGGGATTTGTTAAGACACATTCACAGTAACTTTGCATCATGAGAGTGGAATGGTGCAGCTTGGTCAAACTCATGATTTGGATTGTAATAATTCCTTCCTGACATTACCAGGTTACCACAGCCCAAGGGTTACCTGAGTACATGGGAAAGAGGCAAGAGGAAACTGTTCTCTTGTACTCCAAAAAATTCCCAGCAATGTGCACCAGCATCCCAAATCTACAAATTTATATGGATGTCTCTTTTGTGTCATGTAATTCCCATACCAATGTACTGTTTCAGTAAGCATGATTTTTTTGCCCACTAAGAGTCCATCTCAGCTATGTGATGGCTTTTTAAAGATTCACTGTCTTCATTGCTGCATATTAAAGTACTTTCATGTAATAAATCTGGAAATACAGATACATACAAATTTCTGTTTCTTTACAGTTAGTACTTTTTTTTCCTGTTTACTGTACGTAGTGAGGAAGTACTCTCAGTTTTTTATCTACTTAGGACATAAGGATCTTTTGAGCAAGTAGTTTTGTATGTTTCAGGTAACTCTAAACTTATCTTTACTGAAAATAAAAATACAAAAAAGAGGATAGGTTAAAAATAACAAGGCCATCTGTTAACTGATTGATGATAAGCTACATATCTAAGAGTTCCTTGCTTGCAAAAACAAAATACAGTCAAACAGAAATTGTACCATGCAGTTATCTTTCGAGCAATCCTCTTTTTTTACCTTCAGCCTCTCTGTGAAACTATCCATCAGTAAAAATTTTTCTCTTACAGAGACAAACACAGTATATGTCAATCTATAGAATTTCACTTTGCAGTTATCTCTTGCTCACTCTTATGTCAGTAAATTATTTTGCTGGCCTTTTACCTGTAGATTTATTAGGCAGACAGAAAAGGCATGTCTTTTTACTGTGTGCTGGTTATTTGTGCCAAAAGTCACTGAAATCCTGTGCCTTTCCATCAGTAATGTGATGCAGAAAGGTGACCTGATCAGAACTTGCTCTGGCCAGCAAGGCTTCCTTCAGCTTAATTTCACTGTACTACAAAACCCTTACATACTCAGTGCACTGTTCGATTTTTCTTTTTAAAGCCATTATTATTTTTTAATTTATATTATGGTCTCATTTACTGTTAGGACTAATATGTTCTGACTGTGATTCCCAGTGTTTTAATCTCATAAAAACTCTCTCAGGAAATCCACACACAATTCAGCTACTCATCCACAGGAGACAAACACTATTTGAGAGGCCGTAGGACACCACACTTGATTTCCAGCTGCCAGTCAAGAAAAAATAGGTTTCCTGCAGGCCCTGCATCATGTCTGTCAACCCAGAAGGGTATTTTGGAAAACTCAGGCATCTCAGACAGCAGCAGACATCCATGTGCGGGCAATTGAGTGGAACTGTTTATCAGAGTCTCCCCTCTCCCCTGTCAGTATGAACCAAAGCAGCTCAGGAACGCCTTGGATGTGGTCAGGGGAGGAGGTAAACTGAACCCCTCCGCTCTTCTCCACACCTGAAATGAAAGCTGTGCAAAAGTCACCTGATATTGCAACAGTTATAAGAAAATTCTGAGACCGGAAAAAATAATTACAGTATCAGGAGGCAGCAGGCTGTACAGATGACTGAGCAGAAATCCCATCCGTCTTCACAGAGGCTCTTCTCAAGGCCCTTTTGTTGCCCTGGATGTGACAAGCCCAACACCTCCCAAGGCCTTGGAAATTTCTCCCCAGCAATCACTGCCCATGGCTGCAGACAGACCAACCTGATGTTTGCTTTGCTTTTAAAAACAATGACAAGAGGCATCCCTAAGACACACAATAGATGAAAAAGACAATTATCCTCCACTAAGGAGCTGGGTGTATGAAACTCCCCTTAAACCACCTACAGTGGTAACTCTCTGTTGTGAGTCTTTTCCAGTGCTTTTGTGCTTGGATGTGTACCATGAAAGCCGAATTTTGGCTTTCAGCCTCTCTCTGCAGGCATCAGTGTATCTGTAGCTGTGCACGAGTCTGTTAAGGACTGAGGGACTTGGTGTGGCTCACCCTGAGCGCCTCCCTGCTGAGTGCGCATGGTCCCCTCCTGCTCAGGGCACCTGGGTGGTCACATCCTCCACAGGGACTCCTCAGCAATCCTGGACTGGCATCCTTTCATCCTTTTCTATACTTCAGCACTCAGGATGGACTGAGATGATGGCATTTAATAATGGCATATCAAAACTATCACTGAATCACTTCATCTCGAGATCAAAGGGTCTTTCTTTTGATTGTATTCCTTCATCACTCTGCCAGTACATGCCTGGTCCCAGAGTTTTTCTAACATTTTGTGGTGGTCAAGACATTTACATGAGGGTTCAAATTTAAGAAAAAGATTTCTTCTGGCTCAGGAAGCAGAGGTAAAGAATATAACAAGAGCAACAAAAACTGAAAGTCAACATGGATATTTTTTCTACTTCCTTATCCCAGAAAGATATGAACAGAAAATTACTATGAAGCAGTTAACATGTCAACATTCTGCAAAATATAAGGCTAAGGACAGAAAAGTGCCCTGAGTCCCTAAAAGCAAGTATAACAAGAAAATACTAAGAATTTTAGAAATTAATAAATGTGAGGAATAAATAAGGCTCTGATTTCAACTGTCTTGTATCTGATGCTGTTTATTTGGAAATCAGGCCATTTGGTTTTGTATGATACATTACTCAATTCTGCCCTCCTTTTTTAGTGAGGATCTGAGAAGGATGCT
This sequence comes from Mystacornis crossleyi, assembly GCA_013400655.1. Lineage (NCBI taxonomy): Eukaryota > Metazoa > Chordata > Aves > Passeriformes > Timaliidae > Mystacornis > Mystacornis crossleyi. The sequence goes on from VYZQ01019898.1 coordinate 91,761, forward strand.
TTAAAAAGCCAACCAAAATCCAAAAGGGACAAGATTGGAGGTAAGTAGACTTATAAACAGAATGAAGTTTCCAAGATTCCAAAAATGTACATAAATAAAAACAGCATGTGCAACAAAACACCAGTCATTATAGTCTATGATTCTGAATGCCACTTCTTCTCTGATAAGGTGGAACTACCTACCATTGCATTTCCGCCCTTAAATAGCATCCAGAAATTTGATATGACTGCTTTAGTTGTTCAGAACTTTTAAGGGCAGTGCAATCTTTAACTTAGAAAGGCTCAGCAATGGATAAACTGGACAAGTTGCAGCTGTTGTTGAACTGCTTGAAAAGCTATTAACAATGCCTGACAACATCTTGAAAAGAGTTGAAGACATATAAAACTTCAATCCTTTGGCACCAGGTGGAATCCTCAAATCTCAGGATTACTGAATGTCTATTATCAAAAAGAAACACACCTTCCAATAAGGGAGAAAAGGGCATGAAACAGCAAACAGTATGGGGATAGGAGGCAAAAATAAATTTTCCCATTTAAAAGTAGTGCTGAAGGCTAAGCAGACACCTTTAATTTGAAAATCTAAGGAGAAATTACACTGCTTGACAAACTACTTCTTGTGGCTTCCAAGTTTCCAGAACAGTCAGTAGAAAATGGGTGTGCACTGATGACACTGAGCAAGACCTTTCCTACCCTCGATTTTTCATACCCGGTGGTTATGTGCTTGGCTAATTTTAGGTGTGCATGTGAATACTGTGGTTAGGTATGCACTAAGTACCTTTCTGAGCAGAGCCTGAAATACTCCTACAGACCGGACAGTTATATCACAGGCGACTGCTCCTGCTCCTTCAAAATCTTTGTAAGCCTCCCCTGCAACTGCAAATAACATGAGGCCCCTGATGAATGTAGCCAGAAAAGGGCTATAATTCACGAAAAGTGATGCTTTTGCATGTAAAAGAGGGCATATTTTTTAAAAGTTCCCTACACATAAGAATTCAAATGTTTCTCAAAGCATAGTCCATTTTTGAGCAAATCTATATAGAAAGCACATTGGGACACACATGCAAGTATACGAATATTTTTCAGGAAAGTCAACATGTTAAATGCAAGATTGTCTATGATTCACATTATGTACATATACAAGATATAGACAGATATACCCATACTGTATATATGTATAAATTCATGGAATGCATTCCAGTTTCAATTATTTTTTTCTGAGTTTTGCAGTAAGACAAGAAAGTGTACAGCAACTTGACCATAAGAATATGTTTGAAAGAAGAAAAGTTCATTTTATGCATGAACAAGGCATGTTACAGACATGTCATATTCCACTCCTGATCTTGAAGTTTAAAAGTTTTGGTGTCTTAGAAATGCAAGGGCATCAAATACTTGACCTTTAGAAAAAGAAAGCAAACCAAGATAATTATCCCCAAATACATTAACAAACCTGATGTATTCCAGAGAAGCCAAGAGGACTTGAGAGCTTGGGAACTTTGTTTTCATAGTGTTTTACGCATGGGTTAGAGACATGAGCTCAGGTTCATGACACCGTATCATTTATAAACTATTTCTTAAAAAGCTTTTTGCAGGCTCTCCACCGAGAGAAAAAGAAATTCAGTTACTCTAAAAGTGTTTAGAAACCGTATTTACATGATGGCAGCCAAGCTAAGGACTGGCATGTTTATCTGCACATTGCACACCTGTTTATGTGATTTGTGCACCTGACCTCTACAAGCAGAATATGTCCATGTCTGCACTGTGTGCATTTTTTGCCATGAGCTGTTGTTTTAAATAGAGGCCAGACAAAGAACAAGAAAATATTTGTCTGCCCGACAAGATAGATGAGTGAAGTATGGTTATAAAGATTTTTGTCTCACAGCTTTTAGCAAATGAAAGGTGACAGCTTCTTTAAGGACAACAGAGCAACAGGGCATGTAGCCTGTAAGTCAGTCGTATCTTCCCATTTAAAAACAAAATTAAAGTTTCACTGTACAGAAAGTTTTCATGAGTAGTTAAGACTAAACCCCTCGAGCATCTTGTCTTTAACCCTCAGCACCTGGCAGTCACCCCGTGGATGCCTGATGCTGTGGCTGGGCTCTGCTTGGGGCACAAGGTGTGACTGCAGATTTCCTGACGGGTCTGGCCTTCTGGCTACAAGATCTTGGAAGCGAGGAATGATTGACGTCAGTTTGTATCACGCATGTCAAAGAACTGGGTAGATAATGTCTGATAGCATTATCGTCCTGTGCTTCCCATTCATGTCTTTCCTAGAGTTACTTTTCCAAACTTTTAGTATTTTTTTTTTAATTTCACGATTAAACAAGGCAAAACATTTACTACGATTCTTCCCATTTTACTTCGCAAACAGGACCAGCGGGTAAAGCTAAAGGCATTAAAATAAGCAGATGAAGCGGCTGCTAGATTAGGGGAATTTGAGCTCTGTTCCTCTCTCGAGTAGCGAAGAGCCGGGAGCGGCCCAACCACGCACCGGCAGGAGGTTGGGAGGGGGAAACTTTTAACTCGCTGGGGTGGGAAAAGAGTAAAAGAAGAGGCGACAGAGCCACGATTTTCTGCCCGAGCAATCCGCACGCCCCAGGGCCGGGAATCCGCGGACACGGGGCCAGCTGGGGTCCCATCCCGGAGCCGTGTCCCAGGTCCCTTCCCGTCGCGGGGCCGGGGCGGGCACTCACCACTGTACAGCGCGCCCCGGCTCTTCCTGGCCAGAGTCTGCTGGACCTGCCGGTGGATCCGCAGCGCCTTCTCCTCCCCGGCGCGGTCTCCCGAGAGCTTGAGCCGATCGTCGGAGGGCAGCGCCAGGCTGGAGCTGTCCAGCTCGCCCAGGATCTGCTGGCCCAGCACGGTGCGGATGTAGCCCTGCTCGGGCCCGCGGCCGGCCATGGGCACGGCCGGGTTGGGTCGGGCCGGGCCGAGCCGGGCTGGGCTGGGCTAGGCTTGGCTTGGCTTGGCTTGGCTCGGCTCGGCTGCGCGGACCTGTTGCGCCTCCGCCGCTTCCCCAGTGCCGGGACCGAGCCTCGCCCAGCTCGGGAGCCG
>VYZQ01019900.1:0-12126 GCA_013400655.1 Mystacornis crossleyi
CTGTCCAAACCAGGACACTAACTTCCCTGTCAGAACCACCTGAATACCACTGTCATACCATAGCATCCCAGAATATTTCTGCACACAAAACTTAGAAAGCTGGCAACTGGTTTTCACCATAGCACAAGAATAACCCAGCATTCTCATGTCTTGGTGCCAAAAAGGAGGGTGAGGGTAAGAGCAGAAGGTGTCCACAGCAGAAGTGCCTCTAAACATTTGCTGAAACATCCTGAGAGTAAGTAGAAGAAAGTGCTTCTGTATTTTTTCTTGAATTTCTGCCCTACCCCTCTGATGTTGTTACTAAATTCTGTTTAACAGTTAAAGTTCCCTGTTCCCACTATATTAACTCTATTTTAACATTTAAAATGTTAAACTCCAGTTTAACATTCTCAGAAAACACTTTCATTAGAATGTAAAATCAGTAGTATGAAAGAAATTAATTAATAGCCACTTATGAATGACATTGTTTTTGGCAAAAAAAATTATACTTCTATTCAGTTAACCTCCTCCAATGAAATTATCAGCAAAATGTTTTATGATTCTAAAATTAAAAAGCTTTAGACTATATCAAAGAAAAAAGGATATGGACTGCAAGCAAATGAGTATGGGAATATTTAGTCATTGGTATCTCCACGAAGTAAAGTCACTAAAATAAACTTCAGTCACCTGTACAATTTTTGCAATGTACAGAATGGTCTGATAATGAATGCTCACTCAGACACTAGTGCTGATTTCCAGTTTGTATTCTCTTTCACTACTTTCTCTCAACGGCTCGAAGAGATTTGAGATGCAGTTTGGCTGCTGGCAAAGCCAACAATAAAATACGCATCAATATTAATGGGACTTCTGCACAATCTTCAGATGTCAGAAAATCTGTAGCCATGACAAGGGATTAAGAAGTTACATTCTCCTATGACTGACTGGTTCACCCTTTTTGTGCAGGGGATATCAGCGATTGCTAATGAACAGTGCAAAACAGCAGCATCCTGGGAACTCCAATTTTTACAAGGCTGCCTTCCTTCTCCACCTGATGTACATGACATCTGAGCCATTCCAGCAAAAAGGTTCTAAAAATGCATTTTCTAAATAAAAAATGTTCCCATTGGCTCGCTTCATGTAGTTGTCTGGTTTTGGTTTCATCATGGTAGTGAAAAACAGAAGTGCTGCATTCCAGTTTTACCTTTCACTTCCCTTCCTCCAGTGAACAATTAACAGTGGCATTTCTGGGGTATGAGGCCATACGGTTCCCTACCTCCTTCTGAAGCTGTTCTGAGATGCACTGGCATGAACTGCTGCAGTGCAAAATGGGATGTATTTCCTCTGTACCACTACAGTGGGATATTCACCCAGATTCCACCTCCATCTGACAGGAAGAAATATACCAATTCCAGCTCTCCCAGGCTTGCCCAAAACTACAACACTGCACAGCACGATCCTACAGCTCAGACACAGCATGGAGAATAGCAGAAACAGAAAATATTTTGCAAGAGTACTAAGAAATTCATATATCTGGTACTTAGGTGATGTACAGGCAATATATACTCAGCTGGCAGCTGGAGTGGAATCTGCTATTTAACCTGGCCCATTCCAAGTCAGTCACCTGGACTGTAACCAAGCCTGCAGCCATCTCCAGGTCTATCTGCCATGCTTCATCCCACTCTTATTTACATAGCTATTATCTTTACAGGAGGTATATAAAAACACATTATTTGGACCCTTATTAAACTGACATTCAGGGACTCAACTCTTCATAGAGGTGGAGGATATAAAAGCCACACTTAGATTTTTCAATACTACAAACCCAAAACCATTAGAAAACTTTTTTTAAAAAGTGAAACCCATTCCTGGCAAAGTAACTGACTAAACTTGCATCAACAATGTTTACTTCTAAGATGCAACTTCTACTCTTCCAGAGCTCAGGTTAAACAAAAGAGGTAGTTTGGTGAAATTGGAGTGCGGCTGGAGTTGATAAGTAGGAATACATTACCTATAACGTGAAGCTAATGTCAGCTGTGTATTGAGTATGCATCTTTGTATTCAGCCATATAATATTCTAATAATTTTCAAACAATTAATGGCTAACACCATCAGAAAACTCCAGGTACTGGTTTCAGTTTAAAGCTAAAGAAAAGAGACACTTTCTGACAATTATTTTCTTCAGATTAAATATTTAACTCTGGAAAACAGTTTTTTTTTACCCAGAACTTCTTACCAACATAAAGAAATATTGCCCTTTCAAAGTACGTTAGTTACTTAATGCTTTGTGGCAGAAGGAATTAAAGGAATGATTGTAATGGTCTACACTGCCCTGAGAACTGGAAGCTGGGTGATGCACAGCAGAAGAGATGCACTCGTTTTCAAAGAGGACCTGGCTCAGCACCAGTCTGGAAAGTGTTGCATACACATCCTCAGCAGAGTATCAGTTTTTCTCCCAAGTAAGTTTCCAATTCAACAAAGCATATTTTAAGTGTGGTCTGGATTGGTGTCCTTGTATTTAAGTATCTGCTTATGTAAAAATCAACTGGACTAAGTCATTATATGTATAGAGGGTGAAATGGAATAATATTTATATGTATACAGTGACTTGATTCAAAAGCTGCTAAGAGGAAAAAAAACAAGACGAGAAAACAAAAATGAGGAGAGAAAAAACTGAGACACACCTCCTTTATTGAACTAAGTTTACAATTTTAAAATCATACAATTCTCAGGGAAAAAATCCATTTCTCACATAAGAAACCCCAAAAGTTTCCATTTTGGAAAAGGTTTCCACTTTCCATGCTCCTACAGAGAAAACCAGATTTATAGATGTGTAAACAGATCTCAGAAGCAGTGATTGCTCAGCCAGAAATTTAACTATTGGGCTGGTTTGCACAAAATCACGCGTATAAATTTATACAACATTTTGGAATATTTGGCACGGTGGAATTTTGTGCCTCTCTGTAGTTGAAAGCCCTGTGGAAGAAGAATGAGAAACAGGGCCCATGTATCCCCTTATAGTTCAGTCTTCTCTAAGAAGAATTTTAATGTAAAACATGTAAAATGTGCCACCCCACATCACCAGAAGTTTAGCATCTTCTCAGCTACAGTGTACCACCAGTTTTAATGTCATCACATTTAAGAAAAACCTTTAATAAGCATAGTTGAGAAAGTAATGCAAGAAGTCTGGAAGGGATGAGCCAGGGCTATGAAGTTTGCCTGCTTTTGATTCACTCTAGACAGCAGCTGAGAAGCAGAACTGGGAAATATGGGAGAGAAATAAAGATGAGGGGGAGAGAAGAGAGAATAAGAACAAAGGATATGAAAAAAACATAACACCAAAGACAGAGATTAAAACCAGATGAGAATCCTCATCATCTGAAATCTAATTTATATGTGTTTCAAAATGAGTCAGTCTAACTGGGGCAGCAAGCAGAGAAACAAAGAAAAGGAGAATGCAATAAATATTTTATTACATTAATCATAATAAGCTGCACTTTAAGTCTTGGCCAAAGCATATTCTTAAATCAAGCTGAGAATGTAAGCAGTTTCAGACTTAAGAGCATGAGGCCCACATGACTGTAATTAACATAATAAATCATACTGTGAAACTCTCTACACAGGCTGACAGCACTTGGTTGATATATTGCTTATTAAAGACTGCAGACATTTTCCCCTATATTTTATTAAAGTGCCAGTGGTAGTGAATCAAAAAGTATCCTTTTCTGTTCTGGCTGAACCACCTACTGCAGGTGTAAGAGGAAATGTGTTGGCAGTTCATGCCATTTACTTCTGGTAATACATATTGCAGCACCCTCACCACCATCTTTCATTTAGCAAAGTACTCCAGCTGCCTTGTTAGTGACCTTGATGTATCATTTCTGAAATCCTCTGTGGGTGATTTTGCCCAGCCAGACCGATTTGTTTTTACCTTTCCTTTCACGGTATATTGTCCAGCAGGAGTGAAGCAAGCTATGAAGGGCACGAACTCTATGAAGAGCCCAAAGAACTTACAACCCTGCATAAGGAATTTCTGTGCACACTTTTAACACACATATTCCTTTTCTCTTTGCTCACTCAGAAAACAGTATTTGAGGAGCAGCTCTTTACACAGTTCTCCAGAGAGAATGAAGTCTAACACTTCAAGTGAAATAGCTTCTAAGTGGATTTTGAGCCTGTTTTTCTGTTTTGTGCCAAGTCCTCTCCTCCTCACACTCCAGAAAAAAAAGGGCAACTATGAACTTTATTTTAACCTCTACAAACACAACTCTCATCACATTAAAGGGATGGAAGTTTAAAATGTAAAAGTTGGGGAAGACTCTAAGCTTGGTACAGGGCAGAGACATTAATACATCCCAGCTTTCAGGAGGGCAGCCTTCAAGCGTTAGATACTCTGCTAGGCAGCTACTCACACACCCTCGCTGACCAAAGACCACTTTACTCCACACTAGCCATGGCACGCCCAGGCATTTGCCAAGGCAAGGACTCCCAAGAGGTGCAGGAACAGCTGGAAATTTTGCACAGTGAGGAGACAAATCTGCAAGAGAAGCACATTCATCAAGAACCAGACCGCTGTTCATGGCACAACTCATTTCTTTCTGTCCTTGAATACATGTTTAAACCTAATTCATCATAGTTTGACTGAGTAAATATTTAGTCACATTTTGCAGCTCGACTTGAGTAAAGTATCTCTAAATAAAATGAGAAGTTTCAGATGTCTTCTAGCTATGTACACACTCAGGAGAGCATACACAAATTACTTACCTCTCTGCTGCTCAGAATATTGTTACTATTTCTGTTCTGTATTTACACTGTCAAAAATTTCCTCTCAGGAATGTTTTGTTATTTCCATAAAAATAATTTGTTCTTCTATATAGGACGTGAACAATCAGTTCCCCTGCTACTGAATGAGTTCATACCAAAAGTGACACAAACCAATTAATATAAGAGGTGACATGGGGTATAGTTTAATGGATATAATTCTGGATGTGTTATACATATACATGGCTATTTTAATATGCACTAGCACAATAAACAGTCTGATGTATTTAACAATGCTGTAAGTGAATGGTAAATGGGACAATTGTCAAACTGTACATTTTCTGAAGGGCTATCTTAAATCAGGGGAGGGAAAACAGAGGCATAAAGCCAATTTTTTATACAGAAAGCAAAAAAAAAATGTAAATCTGTGAGCAAAAAACCAAACTATCAGCATATAGGCATGAATGCTGTTCTGTAATGCTAAGAATACTGTTTCTGTCTGTTATTTTGTTTTCCTGGCTTTATAATCATAAGAGAAATGAAGTTCCAAACAAGTGGCAACACTCCATCTGCTAGGAGCAAAGGACAGAAAAAAATCTCCCTAAGTTGACACATCAACATGACTGAAGGACAGAGCCCATAACAATCAGAAGAGTGCTCCAAGTTGTGGACAAGATGAAATTATTCCCATAAAAAAACATCAGTGCTTCTCTGGCTCATTCATACTGCTATCCTTGACCAGTCACTGAAGGAAAGCAGAAATCAGGCACATACCCAGTGAAAAGAGAAGTGAGTGTAAACAGAAAATCGAAACAAGTAATTCAAAGATCAGAGATGAACATCCTTATTTTTCACAGGCTTGATCTTTGGGTACAGGTTTCCTGGTTGAAATAATACAGTAATACAGCACATTCAGCTGTTGCACTGGGGTGATGTGACCTGGGGTAGAATAGCTCAGAATACATTTTCTCCTTCTCTGAACAAAACAGAAGACCAGCTTTTTTCTTTCATTTTTTCCCTTCCAAGTACAAAGAAGAAAGCAATTGACTAAACATTATTAATCCATTGTTGTTTCAAGTGATTATTTCATCATGAAGACCTAGTTAATGAAAAAATACAGCAGACCACAATGTCACTGTGATAGTCACCCTCAGTTCCATCAACAGGAACACCTGCAGAATTTCTCTGTGTGTATGTGCATTTACTGTTCAATTTGAGTTAAAGGGATTAAAAGGTATACATTAGAAGTAAGATGCAGCCAATGCACTTAATGATCAATGTATAATTAAGCAAAGTTTTAATAAAATTAAGTTTTAATCAGACTCAGCAAGGTCCTCAGCACTACTTTTAATAAGACATGCATGCAGGAAGCTCTGCTCCCAGCTCCCACCAGGGGCAGGATTCAGTGGGAACCACGACCTGGGAACTGCTGTGTCTAACATATTTTTGTGATTAGCAGCATCCTTCCATTTTTAAAGGGCAGCACTGCATGGCTCCCGACAAAACCAGACTTATTTGGGAAATGAAAACACAGCCCTGCCCAACCGTTCCACAGAGGGCACCACCACATTCAAGCTGTCCAAAACAACCAGTGCTGAAAACACCTTTGCTGTGACCACTCTGTGGAGTGCTCCAGCAAAAAAGATTCATCAGAGAAAGCAGGTATTCCACTTTTTCTCTCTTGAGGCTTTGATTTAATAGCCTGTTTCAACACTTCCTGGAATGGGCATATGCTTCATTTAAGCATATTTTATCAAAGAAAGATAGATTTCATCATGTTTCATTGCTTCCAGGATCTGAATGTTTTAGCAAGCACTGGTCAGTGCTGTTCTAGCCACAATCAAATATATAAAATATCATCGGGCTTCTGTTTTCTTTTCTGGAAAAATTCAAACAAGAATTTCTGTATTCCAAATTTTTATCTTGCTTGGAGAGATAAAAAATATACTCAGATATTTTTGCTGGTCTGTTTCATGTTCAAGCAGATTCTAGGTTCACTGCAAGCACAAAAGAAGGTGACATGACTGAAGAAGACTCACTAAGAGGGATATAATTTAGGTATAAGGGTGTAGTGGGTTTGTTCACATTTTTACCTTCTGTGAGATAAGAATAGGGAGGAACGCAAAGCAGGCACCAAACTTAAAGAATATAAAGAAGTTTATTAATAGAACTAAAAAGTAAAAAGAAATAAGAAGGAATTAAAGCAAAAACCCCCTTTTTCCTCCAGCACCTCCCCGTTTTTCCTCAGCTCACACAAAGGGTAACAGACTATGATCTTGGTCAGTATAAACCTTCAGAACACTCCTCCTCTCCTCCTCCCCCCATCCTCCTCCCTCCTTCTACTTACAATATAAGGACACAACCTTGGAATTATTTCAGTCAGTTTACCACTCTATAATAGTCTTTCATCAGTTCATTTAGGGAGAGGAGTCTCTTTTGACCATGCTATGGAGCTTCTCCACAAGAACAGACTTTTCATGGCATCAACGTCACAGCACAACAGCCAACCATTACAACAGCTTTTTGCAACAAATATCACNCAAATATCACTTCCTTGGCTGGTGGAATAATCTTTTTTTCGTAACTAAAACTCTAAACTGTGCTAACCCTTGACAGAAGAAAATCGGAGAAATGAGCCGTCACTGAGTACTGGCTTCACAGAACTGCTTATGCAAAAAATGCCATGTTCCCATCACTGAGACAGGTGAAACAGTTCTTCCCAAGGTCTACTGCTAGTAAGATCTTAGATATTGAATACATATGTGAAGTAGTCCTTCTGTAAGTATAGAATCATTGAATCATAGAATTGTTAAGATTGGAAAAGACCTTTAAGATATCAAGACCACCACCACCACCACTATTCACCTAGTACAATCACCATGTTCAGCACTAAACCATGTCCTCAAGCACCATAGCCACATGTTTTTTTGAATAGTTTCACAGGGACAGTGACTCTACCACTTCCCTGGTCAGCCCGTTCCAATGCTTTACAACCCTAACGATGATGAAATTTTTCCTAATATTCAACCTTAACCTCCTGTTGTGCAGCTTGAGGCCATTTCCTCTCATCCTGTCACTTGCCAGGGAGAAGAGACCAACACCTACCTGGCTGCCCAGGCTGAACAACCCCAGTTGCTTCAGCTACTCCTCATCAGTCTTGTGTTCCAGATCTTTTCCCAGCTTTGTTGCCCTTTTCTGGACATGCTCCAGCACCTCAATGTCTTCCTTCGAGTGAGGAGCCCAAAACTGACCACAGGATTTGAGGTGTGGTCTTACCAGTGCCCAAAACAGGGGAATGATCACTTTCTTGGCCCTGTTTAGTGAAGTACCAGCCTCACACAAAGTGGAAAATCACTCTCAGAAAGGGTCCTGATCTAAACCATCAAGCCCTGTGTACCCTTTTTGTCCCAGCATCCCATCTGAAGTGCAAAAGGAAAGTGTGTGTCTGAAGCCTTTCCAGGGTCAGCATCTCTCTTGGCTGCTGTGCTGCATCTCCTCTGCAGATCCCAATCTGACTCTGCTTTGTTTCTCTTTTCTTAAAGACTCACAAATCATACGCTGAAAATAGCTCCAAAATGAAACAATTTCAAAGATCACACAAAGGAACAGACCTCTGATCAAAAGCACAGTGTTAAATAATCTATTTCCTAAAATTAAAGTGATATTCAGTACAGATGTGTCCAATTTTGTTTGTTTTTTCCCATATGTTTTCAGGAGAGCTGGAACCAGCAGAGGCCTTATTTTCTTCTTTTATATACCAGTATCATAAAACAGAGCACTTTGCACAAAACAGTTGTCTATTTAAGACATCTTTAGAGAAAGGGAGAACATAGCATCTCAATCGTGTTGGTTTGCAAAAATGATTGTTTTCTACTTTCCACTTGTGCATCCTATTTTTTGCTTTTCTGCCTTTCATGTTAGGGTAATGGGGAACAGAGTATATTTCTACCTCTGAAATGAACAGTGATGCTCCAGAACACAACCATTTCACTGAAACAGGCAGTTTGTCTTCTGGTATGACACACCATCTTCCTTAACACTGTTTGTGCAATGGTACTTTGAATGAAAAATATATATTTAAATAGAGAGTCAATAATTCTCAGTGATGCAATTCCTCTGTTCAGAACCCCAGTGAATATTCTCAACTGTTTGCCAGCTGAACTTGGCATGCTCTACAAAACTAATCCTTAAAAACTGCTGGGGCCTGGCTGTAGCAGTCCTTTTCCCGTCCTAGCTATGGGCAAATAACTTTCACAGACTGCATGGAAACTATCATTCCTCCACTCTCCTCTGTTAAAGAGGATCAATAGGCCTATGCAGCTTTTATTGCAGGAATGCAGCTGAAAGCCCATCCCCAAACATCTCCCACACCAACCTACTTTCAGTATGAATACTCATGAATGGTTTCCTCCAAGAAGTACCAAGAAGTACATATATATATATATACACATATATATCTCCAGTTACAGTGCTGCCGGGAGATGTCTCTGTGCTACAGGTAGTTCCACTCAGAGGAAGTCCATGATGAAAAGAGGAAATAAGCCCTGACATCAAAGAAAGCAGCAGCCTAATCTTTTGTATGCATAGCTGTTGTGATAAACACTTAATATTTAGGACAACCCGCGTCTGCCAAGTCCATTGTTGGTTATACAGAAAGGCTGGCATGAGCTTTCTGTGTCTAGTGAAAGGAATTTTCACTAAAGAAAATACCTGTGAAGTCCTGAAATGGTGATAGGTACATTTCTTAAGCACAGTGAAAATCTAAAGATATTGTAATAATTGATGCATTTTCATTTCTGTGTTCTCCTGCAAAAATTACTACCTTGATAAATGCCTTTCGTAGGAATAGCTTCATAAACAACTCTTGTATTAGAGTTGTTAGTACTATGGGTTCATTTCTTTTTTAAAAATTTGTTTGTCATGCTGTGTACCCAGATGATAAAAGCAATTACACGACTACTCTGCTAAGGCTAAACTTGTCCTCTTTATGCTACTGTCCTGCTTTTAAACAGAACTCCCTTACAATATTGTAAAGAAAACTAATCATTAGCTAGACTTCTAGAATAAAGAAGTCTAGCTAGATTTCTAGAATACAGCCCCCAAAACATTAGATTATAATTTAACAGGATTTGGATGAAGATATTTGAAGGTGGGAGTGGGCTGGCAAATCCATGCTGCAAGACCAGGTGAGTAATCAGGTCAATAGCTTCCTTTTTCTGATATTTAAAACCATAATGATCTAATTTTATTCTTCAAAATAAGCCAGGCCCTAGCAACTTAATAAAAAAAAAGGGCTATATTTTTTGTAATTGTGTATCCCAGCACTTATTATTTTAAGTCCATCTACTAGAGCAGGAATAGATATCAATTATGGGTCCTAAAGAGTCACCAGTGGACTCTGAACTCACCAGTACAACACAAAGAGCAGAGACTGTCTCACCCCTACTCATATTTAAGTGTTCACTTGATCACATTCAGCAGCATATGTCTGTGGAGACAGGCTTCCAGCAATCACTTTAGCCAAGAGTTGTCAATCTTTGCATGTAAACTACAAATACGGAGACTGATCAGCAGTCATTTAAGTGTTCTTGGAAGAGCTTTATTAAGTACGAGTTTTGTAACTTTCTTTTGATGTCATTATTTTTCTTGTGCTACTTTCATTCTTGGCACAGTTCCACTGGGCTTGAAATAATTACAATAAGGATTAATTTTGCCTTTCCGTATGCTTTATATATACCTCTAAAAAAGGCATCATTTTTCTTGTTTGCACTTCTTTGGAATGTGCAAGGCTGACAATTTTTTTTACATATAAACGGTGATTTAGAAGTTAGAGCTAAATCTAGTCAAAACTGTCAGTTCACGAGGTGTGAGAGACTCCTTTCACCTCGAAGTTCTGTAACATTTTGATGCTCATCTAACAGCTCCTAAGCCACGAATCTTACATGAGGATCTTGGCTCCCACATAATTTAAATTTACACCATTGCAGACACTGCATACAGAAAGAAGGGGTAAAAAGGGAGAGGTCCTACTACTTCTGATGGCAGGGAAGTACTCAAAATATTCCACTTAGAGCTCTACATCAATATCAAACAAGCCCCAGATGCGCTCCATTTTATAATGGTCATGTTCAGATAGAGCCTTACATAAACACCTCTAACCAACAGGGAAGTCCACACTAAGAGCAGAACAAAAGTCAACCCATGTTAGGTGACAATCACGAAAGGCTGCAATCTTGCTTACACCTTCCTGTGACGAGAGCACAGGAACAGAACTAGATCTTTGCCCAAGCTACCAGGCTAAGACGACTACTAGGCGCTGTTCTGGAATCCTGACATACCAGTTACAGAAAATAAAAGAATGGAGCGGGTCTCAGAGCAGAGACATCAGAGCCAGCAAGCCTAAGCACTGCACAGCATCAGTGCACAGACCAGCATCCATCACAGCGCACGTTCAAACATGGGTACTGTTTGATAACCACAGCACCAGGGCAGTGACTGGCAGTCTGACTACGAGAGCAGAGGTGCTTGTGGACAAACTGTTTCCCTTCCAAACTCTGAAAACGCCTGTACACACAAAACAAGCAGTCAGGTGAGTTCAGTGATAGATATACGTGAAGGCACTATGATGGTATACACAGAATGTAATCTGCCCCATCTCAGACAGAAGCAAGCACCCCAGTCAATACATCTAGATGATTTTCTACTTTGCACCTCTACTTACTACTGTGCATTCTGTACAGTTTGTACATAGGGGTTGCATATCTTCTTTTTTTCATGGCAGTCTTTGTTCCTGTATTTATAGTGACACACTAGTGTTGAATCAGAAATGTCTTGCTGCACTGTCTTGTTAATACAAAACATCTCCACCGTCAGTCTTCAAGTGGAAAGTGGGTATTCTTCATAAATTCTTCAACAAACCTGTTTCCAAAGTAAATCCTATGTCTCTCAGAATCAAAACTTGTGCTCTACAAAATTAGCTCTGTCCTTCTCTGAGCCACAGTCTCCCTCCATAGCCTTCTGCAATAACATCAAATCGTTTCCATTACTGGTTTCAGACATCCAAATGTCACTAATTGCTCTAGGCTGCATGTACTACAACCTAAAGCATCATGTTTCTTACTCATCTTCCATCTCCGCTGATGTCATCTACCTTGCCCTTGCTGGTTCTTGAACATTAAAACCAGCCCAAGTATTAGCAAAAGCAAAGGACAGAAGAGGTGGTTTGAGAAGTAGAAATTGCAGAAGTTCCCTGCTCTACACTAGTGCAAAAAATTCCCTCCTAATAAATGCAGGTCCTCTCAGTTTTTCCAGAATTAAAAAAGGACTAAATAATACCTACATACATTCTTGAAGGCTTTGCTAATAAAAGGTTCCTAAGGACAGGGGCTT
>VYZQ01019901.1:0-15917 GCA_013400655.1 Mystacornis crossleyi
AGAAAGAGGAAAACAAAAAAAAATTGACATAAATTTATTTTTTAAAATTTATATGAATTGAAAAATTAAAGATCTCCATATCTTTTCCTGTCAGAGATGTCTACTAGAATAGACTTTTCTTCAAGATAAATAAGAAAAGATCCAGATTAAAGGCTAAAAACTCTTCAAAGTTGACAGTTAAACATATTTTTAGGAGTTGGTGTATGATATGGTTATCTGGTATTTAAAGTCAATGCAGCGTAATTGAGTTTTCACTTGTAAAAATATTGGCATATTCACAAAGAAAAAAAAATCTTATGCAATCCAACAAGCTTTGGTTTTTCAGGAGCCTACAGTGAATTACTGCACTACAGTGACAAATAAACAAGCAAGCAAACAGGAACTGCTCACTTCTTCCTCCTTTGTGCAAACCAATTAAACTGAGTGACCAGTAAATCCTTTTGATGCAAGTATTTCTCTTAACCAGTCAAAGGGTCACACTAGTAGGTTCCTGGCCAGTGTTTCGTGCTGCTGACACAGCCAAATTTCCATGGCTATATGTTTGTCATCGACAATTGCCAGAGGCAGCTTGCCCCTGGGATTTGACTGTAAAGGTACCACTGTGTTGGGGTTCCCCCCCGCCACTTCCCCTGGGGGGAGGGGGCCCTGGGGTGGACACATGGCAGGGCACGGGGTATCCCTTGCTCTCTGGTCATGTGTTCCCAAGTTCTATACACTACTGGCTACTCATGTTCCCCGGCCTGGGAAATTCTGGGGTTTTCCATGGGTCATGAGTCTGTGCCAAGCTCCAGTCATATGTGGCTGGAGGAATAAACATCTGAAAACATCCATGAAAATATCGTCTCCTTGATTTCTTCCACGGGCCAAGGCTGCCTTCAGGGAAGGTTGCATAGACCCCACCGCAACACCACTGTGTATCAGAAACTCATCCTCAAGGTGTAATGGGAAACCCACAAAAGTGGCTGATTTGCAGCTTTGCCCTTCTGTTTTTCTTCAGGATATAATTCAGTTAAATACATTCCCTGATAAAATTCAGCAAGGATGTATTGTGGGCTGTATACGCCCTTTCATGGCTATCAATGTGCAGCATGAATGGAAGGTTAAAAAATAAAATCCTAAACCACAATAAAAATGGAAAACCAGAATCGTGTGTGTTACTTATAAAATCAGGATGCTATGGGATATTTAGCAGTCCCAAAGAAAAGGAGGGAAGTGAGTACAAAAGGCTTTAATTTTCCTTTGTAGTGGCCAGGTATAATCATGTTTCAGGTATCTCCCTGCTCAGTATCTGAGGGAAGCAGCACTAGAGAACAGAGACGAAAGGGGAAAGGAGCTGACAATGCACAGATCCATTGGTGCCTCAGAGATGCTCACAATAGACAGGTTCCCTTGAGTACCACAGCCACAGGCGAATTCCTTTATGCCCATGGAATATCTCCCTCCAACAGACCAGCTGAACAAACAGACACTTTTATAACAGTGCAAACAAGCAAAGTCAAAAAAGACTGTAGATTCAGCCAAACAAGCAGCATTTCTTAGAGCCCCTTTGTACCTTACCTATCTGCCCTTCCCAGAAGTCTCACTGCCTGATGAGCCCCTGCTCTCTCAATCCAGTATTGAGAGACAGTTAAACAAGCATTCCCTTAAAATTTGTTCAAACTAAGGAAATACAGAAAGCTTATTAAAGTCTATCAAACACCGATAGAAAGACTGTCCACTGCCCAGATAACAGCAGACATCAAAATATATCAGCCCTGCATCATCTACACACGTACCTTTTAGGGAATAGGTTTATAACAGTGATTTACTCTCGGAGAATTATCAAAAGCTTCTACCAACGCCGGTCTCGCTTCAGCAGAGGCTCATAACCTACAACCGAGCCCAAAGTGTCTTTTGATATGTCTTACTTTCAACTGAGGTTACTGAAGAGAGGCTCGGGAGCCTTTAGGGTTCTGCTGCTTGGCAGACGTATAACTGCTGTGTACTGCTATGAAAATTTGAACTTCCTAGTCTTTGCCTGAGTTTCAATTATTGTATTTTTAATACAATTGGGTTTGTTTTCTATTCAAAGTTGTACATCCCTATGTCCCAAAATTTCAAGGGTATAAAATTTTGCAAGGCACAGTATTTCATTCCTTCTTGTTGGCAGGCATCACATTTGCTGACTTCCAGTCAACTGTGACTTCCTCTGTTAGCCAGGACCACCGGTAAATGACTGAAAATGGCTCAATAAACATTTCTGCCAGATCTCCCAGATGGATCCCATCTGGGTCCACAAACTTGTGGGTGTTAAGGGGTGTAGCTGGCCACTGACCGTTTCCACTCATATAACGGGGGGCTGCATTTTGTGCCCCACTGCCATCTCACAGCTCAGGAGGATGAGTACCTGAGAACAAGTGGTCGTACTTTCAAAGATTGAGGCAAAGGCCTTAAGTACCTCAGCCTTTTCCTCATCTTTTGTCATGGAGATTCTCCTTCAGTCTCCTTTTGTTGCTGATGTATTTATAGAAACATTTTTATTGTCTCTTATGCAGAAGCCAGATTAAGTCCTACTTGGGTTTTGGCCCTTTTAATTTTCTTCCTGCATAACCTAAGACAGCAGAGGTATTTAATTAACATCTATTTTATTCTATTATATCTTACTTGAAGCTGAAAATTATGCATGAAGAAGTTTTTTTCGAATCCTCTTAGTTTAAGCTAATCAAGTGTTTAATGCTTGATAACTGAAAAAAAATTAAATTGCAAATGTGTTCTTAAACAGAAGAAACTAATTCATTTATAATGAAAATCACTGCAAGAAAATAAAAACAAAAACCCCACAGATATAGTACGCATATTTTTAACCTCAGTTTTACATTTCAGGATCCAAATTCACAGTGGCTTCTGATGCTGCTGTAAATTAATTACTATTTTTTCAAAGATGGAATGAAAGGCAAAATCTATTGTCTTTTATTAATATATATATAAGCCTAAAGTAAATAATATCATCCAGCTTCATTAAATGCTAGGCTGGTTAAAGCATATGTACAGGACAATGTAAGCTGCAAAACTAGATCATAATACCTGTTGTCTGCCAAACAAGAAAACAGGGTCTACACAGGGCTTCCCAGGCATTTTTCAGCTATGCATTTCATCAGAAGATGTTAATTTGTTAAATTAAATTAACTGTAGAAGCATACTAGTTTCAATTATTTGTTTGTAGGGAAAGGTTTCTTCAGCCAAGAATGACATTTCTGGCGTGAGATCCATCCACAGTCCTGGAAGCCCAGGTTCTCACACCGCCCCCTGAATCAGAGCCTGTGCCTGGGTGTGGGTCCCAGCCAACTGCCTCTGTGCCGTGCTAGGGCCCTTCACAATCAATACCTGGTCTGAATGTACCAGTTCATGACCCTTTCCACAGCCCAGTCAAGCATAAAGGAAGATTCTGATTCAGGCCCTCCTTTGAATCCTCTCACACTTAATATTACCTGCAAAATCTACCCTTCTTTGTATTACCAAGAGAAACAGGAAACAAGAAAATATTCTGGCAAATTTTAAACAAAACTAACTTTGGAGAAGCCCACATTGGAAACAGTGCATCCCAGTTTGATAAAACAGTGTTTAATGATAGGTTTGCATGCAGATGGAAACTGCTTTGTGGAATTTGTACTGCAAAAGAGGAGAGCTTTCTCATGTTTGGTCTTGAATTTTTGGAGTTTCTGTCACAAGTCTGCTGTTCAGACCTCAAGTATATGGAAGAGACAATTTTGTCTTAGTCAATAGTGATAAATAATTCTTTACAGCATCATAGCAAATACCCAGGAGGGTCTTATGCTGGTGAAAATACTCCTAATGATACCACATTCAAACAATTCTCTGAATGAAATACCGATAAAAGAAAGATTTTACTCTTCTGCCCCAAGACCCATGGCCGCATCATGACTTTACCAGCACTACTGCATCACTTGTACTTTTATCCACTTTTTAACCTATACAGCTAACCCTGCAACTTCCTAAAAGCAGAGCAAGCCTCAGTGCATGTCTATTGGCCCATTATTCTGTGGGTTAGTTATGGGCAAAAAAACCCCACAAAATGAGAACAGGATTAAAAAGACAATTCAGAAGAAAATATGGGACCAAGTAAAGGCAGTTGAGGATTTGTAAGGAAAAATTACAGCAGAGATATTTATTCTAAAATATTTTTTAACCATTGCCAATCAGCCTCCCTAGATATCTGGATTATGCAACAAGTCCATTATGTTTCCCTGATGTTCATGAAACAAACATCTTTCTGTTTTCCTCTAAGAAAGAAATAAATGTCTCAGTTTTTCATGTGAATGTAAATGTATGCACTGTTAATACTGATACAGAATTCATACTTTCCCTCAGTGACGCAATTTCTGGTGCCTTCAACTTAATGTTTTATTTTAGACTTCAGAAAAAAGTAACAACAATAATACCAAATGACCAACCAACAGAAACACTACTGACTTGTTTATTATGCAGACAGAAATTTTGTCCGTTGTTACTTTCCCGAACTTATAAACCAGACTCTTCTTGGCATGAAGCTTATGAAAAAAAAATATCATTTAATTCATAGTATGCAGGTAGCGAATGAGCTTTTCAGATTAGGTGCCAAATTTCACAGGGGATATGAAACTCAAATGAATTTCGGCAGGAACTGACTTATGCATCCAAATCCCAGTGTCACTATGCATTCTTTCCATATCTCTTTTTCCCTTCAACTGGGTACACTGTATTTCTTCATTTTGTGCCTAAAGCTATCTTTGAGCTCCCTTTATAGTGATGGACAGAATTTGATTTCTCTGTGTTTTGCGTTTATTGGTTTCTGCATTAAAAATATTCCTACCACGTATTATGTAAGTGGAGATACAACCTAATTAAGCCTGCCAGTTAGATGATCCCATTTTCAGCTGATGATAACTCAGCACTTACTCCAGCCCTCCAACACACAGAAATCCATACCTCTGGAAACTAGACTAGAGTCTGATTAGTCAATAAGAAATCTGTATCAATAGACTCTCTCCCCCTTCGGCATTAGCAGCAAACTAATACATGGAGAGTCTGGTAGCTTGCGGGGGAGCAGCTGTTTAATTTAAGAATTCAAGTCTCCAACATCCTGAGTGACACTGTCAGGCAAAAGGTTTTCAGTAGTCCAGTCTGTCGCAGTTTTCTTTAGTCTCTTAGCAGAAATTAGGAACTGTCTGCAATAGCATACTTCATAAGCACACTGAGGTTGCAAAGTCAAGCACTTGAGACTGGGAAATGCCAGACTTATCCGGTTGCCTATGTAAATTTAATTCTCTTCTTGCTGCACGCGTGTCTACACATTGTGGTATAATTTTAATTACCCCACTGGATACTGTTTGTTCCACAGGACATCACTCAGCCCACCAACTGAATGCAGAGAGGAGCTGAAATAACATTGTACCAACAGCCATAAAAATGCCATTTTCAACTTGCAGGTGCTTGACTTTGCAACAAAAGTTACCTTCTTTTGACATAAATCCGAATGAAATTTGAATTATATAAACACACACAGTTTTGAAGGAATAATGCAGCAAGAAGGGGATGAATTATTTATACATGACCAGCAACAATGCAATTAATAAAAATAGCAGGAGGTGTTAATATCTACACGGTTGAACATACTTTGCAAAAGCAAAGTCATCATCATAATTTAGATATTTCAAAACATTTCACAAAATCTACAACATTATTACTTGTGATCTTAACCCTTCCAAGATAATCTGCAGAAACCGCAGTATAAGAAAGATAATGAAGACCAAAACAGAAAACTGCTACACACTAAAATGTGCTGATTATTCTTCAAGTTTAGC
Source organism: Mystacornis crossleyi (assembly GCA_013400655.1). Taxonomy (NCBI): domain Eukaryota; kingdom Metazoa; phylum Chordata; class Aves; order Passeriformes; family Timaliidae; genus Mystacornis; species Mystacornis crossleyi. The sequence continues at coordinate 5,841 of VYZQ01019901.1, forward strand.
ATAATCTAAATAGGGAAAATATCTGTCCTTGTATAAAAAACGAGAGGATGTCTTTTTAAGATGCACTGGGGTTTTACTGGTACTAGTTTTACAAAAATGTCTGTACATAAACAATGTAACTTAAAAAGAACCAGAAACTGACCCCAGAGATGCACTAATGTCAAAAGCTCCAGCCCCATGGCATAGTCAGTCATCTGGAAAATTGATGCTATATTTAGTTCACATTTTCATGCTTTTATTAGCAAAAATCAGTTATGGCTAAAATAATCCAGGGTAAATTTGTTATTTCGGATTAAATGAGTTTTTAACACAATATTTGCTTGTTTATGCACAGAAGTGAGTCCAATGTTTTCCCCAATTTAAAAATCTCCAAATTCAAAGCCATATAACTGATGTCTCATCAAAAGGGTAGTTCCTTTTGTCTCATCATGTCTTGCTATGATGTATCATGTTGGTATTAACTGCACTACCACGTAAAAAAATCATGAAAATCTAAATAAAAAGGCTCTCTTTTGGAAAACAAATCCTCACTGCTCTGTTGTAATACAGAGTGCTGAATCCAAATATTTCCCTTCAGACAGAGAACAGAACTCAGTAACCAAGATATCTTCTTCCTTTTTTCTCTTGCAGTGGATACTTTTAATCTCACATGTTCAGCTACAAACAAAAATCTTTATTAAGAATAAATATTCATCAAGTAGGTAGATAAAGATATAACCATGTGTCATGGTTTAGCATAGCTTGGTTTTTAGTTAAGGAGAAATCCACCAGCCACGGAAGTGATTTTTTTTCAAGGAGCTGCTGCCAGCTTCTTCCAGACCGACAAAACCAATCAGCTGGCTACTTTGAATATTGACAACTCTGTTAAGCCACTTAAGAAAGCTGAACACGCCTCTGTGAAAATCACATTTAAGAATGAACAAACTGCAGGAAAGCTCTCTGGCTTCTGGCTTTTGGACAGGTAACTGGGGGGCCGGTGTAGCCCGGCGGCCTGGCCAGGCCGGCCCGTGGCTCAGCTTGGCTAAGATTTCGGCTGCTCCTGCTCCGTTGGAACAACACCCCCACCCCCCGAGTGCGGCCGCCGAAATGAAAATCTACACCGAAACAAGCTCCGGCCACTGCCCAGCAGAGATCGGGTGACCAACAGCGAGAGGTGAATTCCTGATGCAAGGCCCAGGTAAGATTAATTCTCTCAGTGCTTTAAGATCCCCCAGAACAGATGAAACCTACAGACATCAATCCTCTTCTGAGTCAGAGGAGAGGAAAATATGAAGGCATGTGAAGAAAACAACATAGAAACACCAAAGTCAGTGAAGAAGGAAGAGCTGAAGCCCAGATAGAGGAGAAAGAGGAGATGCTTCAAATCCAGAAGCTGAAATTCTTTTGTAAGGCTATGGTGATGGACTATGATCATCAGAGTACCCTTGTAATTCATGAAAAGCATGGGAGGGGGGTGTGGGGGGTGTGGAGCATTCAAACCTCAATCATAAGCAAAGGTACCTGTGCTGAAATAAGCAAATGTTGAAATAGCTGTGATCTAATGAGAAGCTGGAACAGAGAGAGATAAGGGTGATGAAGACCCTTGTCCCAGAGAAGAAAAAGACCTCTGTTCCTAGAGATGAAGATGATCCCAGAGATAGATGAAGAGAACCTTTGCTTCTGAACAGCTCATCCTTGAAATGGTACCCCATTAGCTAAAGATTGAACCCTCAAAAACAATTGTGGAGAAAACTGTAAGTCAAGGGAAGGGAATTTCACATGGCAAACAGATTTCCATTTTCCGGGAGGCTGATTCGCTGTGACATTGAAGCAACAAGAGAACCGTTTCTTGTGGAGAAGCCTCCATGGCATGGCAAGAGAGGCTCCTCTCCCTAAGTGAACTGAAGAAAGACTAGTATAAAGGTGGTAAACTGACTGAAAAATCCTGAGTTTTGTCTCTTTATGTTGTCAGNCCGGCCCGTGGCTCAGCTTGGCTAAGATTTCGGCTGCTCCTGCTCCGTTGGAACAACACCCCCACCCCCCGAGTGCGGCCGCCGAAATGAAAATCTACACCGAAACAAGCTCCGGCCACTGCCCAGCAGAGATCGGGTGACCAACAGCGAGAGGTGAATTCCTGATGCAAGGCCCAGGTAAGATTAATTCTCTCAGTGCTTTAAGATCCCCCAGAACAGATGAAACCTACAGACATCAATCCTCTTCTGAGTCAGAGGAGAGGAAAATATGAAGGCATGTGAAGAAAACAACATAGAAACACCAAAGTCAGTGAAGAAGGAAGAGCTGAAGCCCAGATAGAGGAGAAAGAGGAGATGCTTCAAATCCAGAAGCTGAAATTCTTTTGTAAGGCTATGGTGATGGACTATGATCATCAGAGTACCCTTGTAATTCATGAAAAGCATGGGAGGGGGGTGTGGGGGGTGTGGAGCATTCAAACCTCAATCATAAGCAAAGGTACCTGTGCTGAAATAAGCAAATGTTGAAATAGCTGTGATCTAATGAGAAGCTGGAACAGAGAGAGATAAGGGTGATGAAGACCCTTGTCCCAGAGAAGAAAAAGACCTCTGTTCCTAGAGATGAAGATGATCCCAGAGATAGATGAAGAGAACCTTTGCTTCTGAACAGCTCATCCTTGAAATGGTACCCCATTAGCTAAAGATTGAACCCTCAAAAACAATTGTGGAGAAAACTGTAAGTCAAGGGAAGGGAATTTCACATGGCAAACAGATTTCCATTTTCCGGGAGGCTGATTCGCTGTGACATTGAAGCAACAAGAGAACCGTTTCTTGTGGAGAAGCCTCCATGGCATGGCAAGAGAGGCTCCTCTCCCTAAGTGAACTGAAGAAAGACTAGTATAAAGGTGGTAAACTGACTGAAAAATCCTGAGTTTTGTCTCTTTATGTTGTCAGTGGGAAAAAAAAAGAAGAGGTGGGGGGAGAAGTGTTCTGAAGCTTTATTCTGACACTTATTGTTTTTTTCCTTTTAGTTCTGTTAATAAAGCTTTCTTTATATTAAAGTTTTGGGCCTGCTTTGCTTTCTTCTAATCCTTATCTCACAGAAAAAATAAGTAATCGATGCGACTTAAACCACTACACTATGTGATTATATCAGTTCTTTATTTCTCATAACAGTGAACTGCTTATTTCTTTTCTTTCTGACTAGGTGCTCTGACTGAAGTTTTCTAACAGTCTCTGCAAAGCCAGGACAAATTTCTAAACAAATAGCTGGCTTTTTCACTAGAAATAGAACTAAATTATATGGAACGCCTTATGTCACAGTCATTCTACTTATTTTTTAAAATAAATTGTCCCATCTTCTAAACCCCATTAAAAATAAATCAGTCTGAAGCACTGGAGACCGGATTCAGTCTTCATTAATTGCTTCCACACACTGCTGCTCCCTGGATTCACAAATTTGCCCTGTCAGGACCAAATCCGGAATATTCCTCCTCAGTCAGCCCTGCTGCTTCCCTTTCCATTTCCCAGTGTCCAGCCTCAACACCAGCTCTCAGCCACACAGTTAAAAGGCTGGTTCTTTCACTATTTCTAAAAACACAAGTAGAAAATTCACACTCCTCTTTGAAAAAGGATCGCTCTTTTGGGAAGCAAATTTAATGCAGGACATTAAGTAAACTGATGCTGTCATTAGTGCAAATGTCAAATTCATTATAGCAGATGTTTCAGCTGAAGATTGCTACACATTAAAAGCTCAAAACAAATGTGCAGAGCATTCACCATTTGATTTAGTGTGTCTTCTTCCAAGCTTACACAATCGAGCCAGAGGTGTCTGTAGGCATCATTGCCTTGTCTGTAGCAGGGGCAGGGTCCTGGCTGGACATTCCTGAAACACGTCCTGCACACAGCCTGACAAGGATCATGTTTATCAGCGCTTGGACATGTAAGACGTTGGTGAAGTACAGGAGGCAAAAGCCACAGCTAATGCAGCTTGAATCTGAAAAGAGCTCTAGTAAGGCAAGAGTAAGGGACCTCTTCTAACCGTATTGCACACATTGTTACAGAAACATCTTCATCTGGAGGCATCAGGTGGTGTGATTCTTGTAAATTGTACTCCTTTCTATAAGCTTTACAGTTCTGGAACGGACCTCCCTTTGGTGTCTTCACACAGAGAACAGCATGTGAAGCCAATTATCAGGAACAGTGATTTCTGAGTTATTCTCTCCCCCTAGCTAGAGCACAAAATACTTCCCTGCCTTTCAGGCCCGAAGTAATTCGCTGGAATAATAAATACCAACAATAATTTTAAAAATACAAAGGAAAAACTGTGTTCTAAAAAGAATAAAATAAAAAAAATTCACATGTGTTTTGAAAGGTACTTCTAAACCTCTTTCCTAAGATAATAATTCAGTTTTTCAGTAGCAATCTTAGTTTGATTTATAGGAACTTAAAAACTGCAACTGATTCCTCTGAAAGCACTAAGTCTGAAACAGATGAATAAAAAAAAAAAAAACCAAACCTCTAGATGAACGTTAGGAACCCACATTTCATGATGTCTCTCAATCATCCATAGGCCATGGTATAAGGGAGTACAATAAATACTGTTTCAGAGAGAAAAAAGATTTCATCATTGCCTTATTCCCACAATTTAGATTCAAGGTTCTTTTTTGTGCTTAAAAAGCCCTNAAACTGCAACTGATTCCTCTGAAAGCACTAAGTCTGAAACAGATGAATAAAAAAAAAAAAAACCAAACCTCTAGATGAACGTTAGGAACCCACATTTCATGATGTCTCTCAATCATCCATAGGCCATGGTATAAGGGAGTACAATAAATACTGTTTCAGAGAGAAAAAGATTTCATCATTGCCTTATTCCCACAATTTAGATTCAAGGTTCTTTTTTGTGCTTAAAAAGCCCTTCCTCTGCCCTTCCTGGAATAGGGTAGCCAGAAGCCACTTCTGACACTGACCAAATACAGAAAATGTTTTCTTTCAGAGTTCCACATATGGACAAGTAATTTAGGACCCTACATTTGACAATGCAATAAACATTTATACACAAAATGTGACTAAGTATCAAATACCTGTTCACAGGAAAAGGCTAAAGTAAGAAGCATCGGAGGCACAAGGAAAGGTAAGAAAAAGAAGCTGTAATACATAAACTTGGAGACAGGAGTTAAAGCCACAGTTCAAAAGCAATCCGCACTTAAAACGAAAACAACCTTAAAATTTCGTTTAACATATAATTTCAGCTGACTGAAAAGATCTGTAAAGTCTTGCCAATATTCTTGCAAAGGTCTGAACATATACTTGGCTCTCATGAGACCAGCCTCACATGGAACCTTAAAATTTAGCTCCATGTTCTTGCAGATACACTTGCAGCACCCTAGCAGTTCACCAGTGAACACAGGAATACGCTTGCTACAGGAATTTCTTGCTATCTTAAAGCTTCGCTGTTGTCAAATGTATATTTAATTGTTTCTGTTCTACTAAGTCCATTGCATTGTCTACTTCACAGTATCACTAAAAATTTACTCCAATTGATGATTTTTTTCATGCAACAGTCCAATAAAAATAAGTATTTTACATTTACCAGTATAAGGATGGATCAAAACTAATCCATCCAGAGTGGAGTCAAGGATTTAACATACAAAATTCAGTTTTGGGAGAGTAAGAGAACATGTCTGGATTTTCTTTTTACAAGGTGTATGCATTTATAGCACTGTAAAAAAAGAAACAATCTAATTTTATTTTCATAACTGAAAACAAGTTCTCAACTGAGCAGCTTTCATTGAGCCAGCACATATATCAAAATACCTTATTGATGAAAATAAGAATACTGCATAATCAAATCTTTTCTTTTTCTCCTGAACTACTCTAAGATTTCACACTTCATAGATATATGAGCAGATACTTCTCACGTGAAAAAAAATAACCACTTTCTTTTCTTCCACTACAGAGATGACCTGCAAAGAATAAATACTTAGGATTGTTTTGAGATTTTTTTTATCTGGTAGAGATGGGTTCCCCTGGAAGCTGCTCAAATTTCTTCATTCTTTCCCTGGAAATCACAACTGATTTACTTTAGATGCTGAAATTATTCAAGTCATATTAATAATAAAACATAATTTAGAATATGAAATACTTTGACGCTGCTCATTTGAATAAAAAACCATGGAAATAGCAGACTGCATAATTTCAAGCTCTCCTCTCTTAAAAAAATCCACCACAGACAATAAAACCCCACTTAGTTAAATGTGAAATTCAAACANATTTCACACTTCATAGATATATGAGCAGATACTTCTCACGTGAAAAAAAAATAACCACTTTCTTTTCTTCCACTACAGAGATGATCTGCAAAGAATAAATACTTAGGATTGTTTTGAGATTTTTTTTTTATCTGGTAGAGATGGGTTCCCCTGGAAGCTGCTCAAATTTCTTCATTCTTTCCCTGGAAATCACAACTGATTTACTTTAGATGCTGAAATTATTCAAGTCATATTAATAATAAAACATAATTTAGAATATGAAATACTTTGACGCTGCTCATTTGAATAAAAAACCATGGAAATAGCAGACTGCATAATTTCAAGCTCTCCTCTCTTAAAAAAATCCACCACAGACAATAAAACCCCACTTAGTTAAATGTGAAATTCAAACACAAAAAGAATTGCATTGCCTTTAAGGTGAAGTGGTTTAGGGTCATGCTTCTTTCTGGACTGCGAAAAGGAACAAAGGAAGGTTGGTTTATCACTTATATTGTGTGTGTGTATATTTTTTTTTTTTTTGGCATGCATTTTTTTTACTCTGTACATACTTTCCTTTAATCTTGCTGGTTAAAACTTTAAAACTTCCCGGGTCTGAACTGTGTTCAGTTTTCACTGAAATAAAAGGACAGGGTATGCTGCAACCTTTCTCTGCTTTAGACTTCCCTAAGTGTAAAGATCCCAGTACCAGCTCTGCAGGTCTAGGGAACATGCTTCCCTGAAAAAAATAATCCCCCTTCTGCTTAAATGCCACACAAAGTGGCACAGTAGCCACAAACAGAACAGTCTTTGTAGCTTTATAACTATTTTTTTAAACACTTAGACAGGAAACTATCACCCATGGTGAAAGTACTACTTGAACTAGAGATGTGAACAGAAGTCTCCCAGAAGGGATTCTTCTGTCAACGAATGAAAAGGGAGCTTTTCTGGTACCTTAAATATGAGGAGACATCTTAGGTCTCCAAATATACAGCTCAGGAAAACATAAACTCGCAGTTAATTTCCAAATTTAACTGAAATTCAGATGACACTCTGGGGCCCTAAAGGAGACTGTAATAGAGACCCTGAGCTGAAAAACAAAGCAGGGGAGGCAGCAGGGTGGGCAGTATTTGAAAGATCACATAGGAGCAAAGGCTTTCTTCTCCCATCCTGCTGGAGGCCATGACCATAGATTCAAGCAGCTGTTACATTAACGATGTAAGGACTAGATTAATGTGCCACAGCAGAACTGGTTCTTCCCAGGGCAGGGAAGAAATGCAACAAACAGGAGCCTCCAAACAAATCCTTAATGGATTTGAGTGTTAAAAAATAATAAATTCTCCATGTATACAAGGTATCTAGATTGAGCTGGTAATACACTTTGTGAGAAGTGGTGGAGAAGCTGTCACCACAGTAAGCAATGCAGAACAGCAAGGCTGTATGAAAGAGGGAGCCTGATGGACAAATGTTACACGGAAAATCTGGACCTGCCTACTGGAAACATAACTACTGTTAATCACACCTTTCCTGGTTGGGGACTGCAAGAGTAGTCTAATCCCTAAAGCCCTCCACCTCCTGCACTTGAAAAAAGAAAGCAGAAGCTCAGTGAAGAAGGTGGCCTTTTAGCCTTTTAACATAAAGAGGCAATGATCTAGATACCAAGAGACAACAATCTAGATACCAAGATTGTCTTGCTCAGCTGGCGATAGCATAAGCACTCAAAAAGCATCTTTCTTTACACTGAATAGAGCAATAACAAAGAAGGCACCTGAGAAACAGGTTTATCAAAATCTCTAGGGGAGTAAAAATGTATTTAACAGGAAAGCTAAAAGAGTAAACTGACTCTTCCTGTTAGTGTCAAGGCAAAGTGGCAGACATGAGTCCTTGAAAATGACTGACATCCCAGCCTGCCATTTATGATCAGAAAGTTCAAAATAACTCAGGCTAAAGAACAGAATTAAATATATACTAATTTAAAAAATCTCATAAACTCTCCACTTTGATAAAGTGGTCCAAGAACAGTCCAACAAATTCCACATCTTTAGCATACACTAAATTGATATGATGTATCTGCTGCCTGTTTCAGAAATGAGGCTTTTACAGGTTCAGAACACAAACCAATCTCCCTTCAGGCAGGGGTCCTACTAAAGCACAGGGCCACCATCTGTAAACTTCCAAACTTCCAAAAAATTACTCACATTTTTTTTAATTGAGCTCTAATCACCTTTCTTCCCCTCAGCAGTAGCTGTTTTGTGTAGCCTGTTTGTAGGAGATACTCATACAAGTACCTGCCAGTGTAGCAGCCTCTCATGAGAAAGATTCTTGGAAAGAGACAGGAATGGGATACCTGATGGATGAAAGAAAGAGGGGCAGAATAACCATATTGAGGGCTATGTATTTTGATGATTTGCCATTTTCGAAAACAGTTCAAGAGTTGATCCCTAAAAGTTTATTTGTTTAAAACTTTCTTCCTTGAATATGGTGGATATGGAATTCCATTTCTAAAAATTCATCAATGTGGCTTCCTAAGAGGACATAGAATCAATGGGGAGTGAGGAAAAGGGTTTGTCTTTTATTCTTTGTGCAGAGTTCAGGAACTTACTCCTTTAGGGAACAAGACAAGAAGAAAAACAAAATCCTTGCCTTTCTTGTAATAACAAAAAACAGTCATTGCAGGCTCATCAGTGGACACTGAATAGTGTCAGGTTCAACCCCAGCCAGCAGCCAAGCCCCACACAGCAGCTCACTCACTTCCCCACCAGCAGGATCAGGGAGAGAATCAGAAGGGTAAAAGCTGGAAAACTCATGTGTTGAGATAAGGGCACTTTAATATGCAAAAGACACACATACACAAGCAAAGCAAACAAAGAGTCAAGTTACTGCTTCCCATGGACAGGCAGGTGTTCCAAGAGAACATGGCCTCATCACATGCAATGGCTACTTGGAAGACAAATGCCATCACTCCAAATGTCCCTCCTTTCCTCCTTCTCCCCACTTTATATACTGAGCACGATGCCATATGGTCTGGAATATCCCTTTGGTCAGTTGGGGTCACCTGTTCTGGCTGTCTCCTCCCAACCTCCCAGGCACCCCCCACTTCCCCACCTATGTGGCCGTATGAAAAGCAGAAAAGGCCTTGGNTAAATAACCACATTATACCATACAAACAATAGCCAATGCTGTTACAGAAAAACATTTAGCACTGAAACTAAAAAAAATTATGTGTACTTTCTAATGATTGCCTAATGAGGGATAGTTTATGCTGAATCAAAAAAGTAAGCAATTTCATAATTACATTATATAAACACATTCATTGTGACAAACTGGTAAAATATACAAACTGCAGGGACCAGAACAGTGAGGGCATAAGAACAGAAGTGTTGACTGACCAGGTTGAAGGGGGCAGAGAGACAGGAGAGAATGAAACCATCTGCCAAAGCAAGCCTGGGGATTGAGTGCCCACAGAAAAGAGGCAACATGAGCTCCAGAGACCAGAGCTCAGTGCAGGAATTTTTAAGAGCAAACTCTACTGAAGTGGATCAAAGAGTCTCCAGTATAGTCACAGTAAAATCATCTTAATCTATATTTAACTCTTGCATTTACTTACCTGCTTAAAAGAACAAGAGCTCTTGTTATCTTACTAAAATTTTAACTCACGTTTTGTCTTGCTGGGCATGGGGATTGAAGTCTGAAGAATATTTTATTTTTTGATTGCTATCTTTCTTCTATTGATTGAAAAGAGAACAAGCTCTGAAGAGAAGTTACTTAGGAAGTTAGACTTTACTATTGCATAAAGACAATGCTTTCTATTAATGACTATCAAAATAAAATACTTTTTATTTATTTTTAATTAGCAGAGGGCAAATTTTAAGAGCAATCAC
>VYZQ01019902.1:33122-45917 GCA_013400655.1 Mystacornis crossleyi
TCTAACAATCCAACTACCAAATTTCATGTTTCAGTCTAATGTAATTGGCTTTTGAGAACAGATTTGTCATCTTTGACAGGCCAAAACGTGGCTCAACCTTTAAAAAAAAAAATCACAGCAGGATGTTCTTCTGTCCTGGCTTGTCCTTCTTCTGGGAGGGGACTGAGATGGGTGCAAGGGGCAGCTGGTCAGGTTAGGGAGCTCTTTGTTTTTATCTGGCAGCAATAGGTTTGGAAGAAGTTGATTTGATCCTGAAAGGATTACAACTGTTAAATGCGTATCAAAATGTTTTCCTATCTTATATTATTTAACTCGGAATATAATAANTAATTTAAGACATACTTAATGAAAAATAGTGGTGAGTGACCAAAACCAATATAATTAACATACTAAGAGCATTAACTGCCATGGTTTTGAAGTGTAATGGTAAACTATAGTAACCAGGAGCATGAGGTGAAATATTTTTATTATTTCATACTTTAAATTTTGTATTGTACAGGAATTAATGGGGTTTAAATTGGTTATCATGAATGTGATGTCATGATAACAGGAGACATAATTCAGTTGTTTCAAGTATTACTTAATTTAAGAGCTCTAAAGTGTAGCTTCTTGGTTGGAAACAAGTGCCATGTGTTTTTTGAGCACTCTTGGGGATGGTGACTCCACCATGTCCTTGGGCATCCCATTCCAGTGTTTAACCACTCTTTCAGTGAAGAAATTTTTCCTAATATTCCACCTAAACCTCCACGGGTGCAACTTGAGGCCATTTCCCCTTTTCCTGTTCCTGGTTACCTGGGAGAAGAGGCTGACCCCCATCTGACTCCTTTCAGGGAGTTGTAGGGAGCAATGAGGTCTCCCCTGAGCCTCCTTTTCTGCAGGCTGAACACCCCCGGCTCCCTCAGCTGCTCCTCACAGGAGTCATGCGCCAGATCCTTCGCCCGCTTTGTTGCCCTTCTCTGGACACAGTCTAACAAAAAAGAGAAAGAAACAGAGGTTCTAGTCTGAAGGTTTCGTTTCTGAAAGTCTGGATACAAGTTTAAAACCACTATTTCTATTTTGTCCATTTCTGTTCTCCAAAGATTTATCAGCTGTTTGCCAGTTTAAACCCTATTTTGAGTACCACAGTGAAGTAAGCAGCTGTAAAGGTGACCTGGACACAGCTTAAAAATATTTTCCAATGTTTCCAAAAAAACAGGAACTCTGATAAAATTCAGAAATTACAATGAAGTGTCCGTGTCTTTTTGAACTTTTGAATACAATCTGAAGACTTTGCTTCATTTTGGTTTTATTGTATTGTTCTGGCAAATTTTGAAGAAGTATTCAGTCAGGAGCTTCTGTTTAGACAAAACATGCATTTTCTTTCACTGTTTAGTCTGTTAACATATGAACATATCTATATTTTCTACCAAATACAAAAATATATCATTTTTGTTCTGTTAGGGCATTTAACACTAGCGATTCTTGATACATACATGTGTTCTTTGTCCTCCAGTGACTACTAATGCTGCACTGACCCATAGGATCAATAAATACGCTATGTTTTAACCTGACCCTCCAGGACCCACTTTTGCCTGTGGTGTTTGTGGGTTTTGAGGCAGCTCTGATGTGTCTGCTGCTCTCCATGCTTCTCCTTTTCCAGGCATCTCTGCTGCCCTGGCAAAAACCACTCTCCTACTCGTGTAGGTCCTGGATTTGCTGAGCTCTTCCAGAGTAGAATCGTAGAATGGTTTGGGTTGGAAGGGACCTTGAAGATCACCTAGCTCCAGCCTCACTGCCATGGGCAGGGAACTTTCCACTAAACTGGGTTGCTCAGAACCTCATCCAGCCTAGCCTTGAATGCTTCCAGGGATGAGACATCACAACTTCTGTGGGCAACCTGTGCCAGTGCCTCACCAACCTCACAGTAAAGCATGTCGTCTTAATATCTAATCTAAACCTACTCTCTTTGAGTTTGAACCTGTTCCCCCTTGGCCTGTCACTAAATGCTCTTGTAAAAAGTCTCTCTCCATCTTTCCTGTAAGTTCCCTTCAGAGCATTTTGGTTTTACTTCTTCCAGTTCTATTAATGGCTTTTTAAAAGGGAAATACGATCATCAGGATAGATTCTTGAGAAGTGATAGGCATGCTGGGCTTTCAGGAGCCCTCATCTTCACACTTGTTTACTTAATAAAGGCTGTTTAGGGATCCTTTCAAAATAGCTTTTGGTTTCCTGCTGCCATCAGCATCTGGTGTCACCTGCTGCACATTTTAGACCTATGTCCTTCCAGGCATTGAGGTGCTGGTGCTTTACTGTCATGAAAGCCCTTGGCTGCTCTTGGGTTAACCTCCTTCACCAAAAAATAGATGTGAAAGGAAGGTGACAGCACACTCAGACTTTGTAGAAGTTTCATGAGGATAAAAGAAAGAAGGGTAAGCTATAACCACAGATTACCACAGGATAAGGTAATGTTAACATAGTAAAGCCTTGCATTGCGCATTCACATGTTAGGATGCCTTGAAGGTACTTGTCTGTGTGGCTCTACCCTGACTGTGGAAACAATATTGGTGGTTCAGCATTATGCTTCACAAAATATGTTGCACTTTGAAGGGATTTGAGTTGTTGAGGATTTTTTGTAACATAGCAATTATAAAGTGAACTTCTCTTTCATGGGGGAGGAAAGGGCTGTGGGTTATTAGCTTGGTCTTTGATTCTTAAGAGACGGGTAAAGAACTTCCAGTTGTCCCGTCCAAATCCATGGTACTATGGCACTGTGTTGGTACTGTAATTAAGAGCCCAACAAAATATTAATACTAAGGTAGCATTTTATTAAGTTGCCACAGGGATTGATGTGGAATTTTTTGTTAAAGAGGTTGTATTTTGTAAAGGAAATGATAAATGCTTGTTTTGAACTACATGAGGAAAGAGCATTAGTGCAAAATAAGAATAAAGACGTAACAGATCAGATGTGTGAAGTGAATTTGACAAAAACAATCCCAAAATTCTCAGTATGGAAAATGTGGGAGAGAGCGCTGAGAAACAGAAATGTTGAAGGATTTTACAGAGGTAACAGTAAATGAAACTAATTTTGCAGTACAGCAGTCAAATAGTTCATTGCAAGATGTAGCCTTTATTTTTCTGGGTTGTTTGAATCCAGTGTGGTTAAAATCAGGTCCTGCATTTCCAGTAGGAGCTCCCTAAACTGTGGATTTCATTACACTTGTTATCCTGTGAGTTTTTCCTCGATTAGGGAATTGTTAAATGAGATCTATATGTATGTATTATTGAAAACTTGCCCAATCATAGGCACAGCCTTAAATTGGCATTAGTCATCTCTAAAAGAATTCTAGACTTGGCTTGGTTTGAGAACAGATAATTTTGTATCATCTTGTTCTGGATGTGTACAGTGAGGACTCTGGAAAAATATGTGTCAAAGAAGGACTTTTTAAATTGTCCTTTAAACATAAAACATGATTTGGGAAGCAGTCTTTATTTGCAGAAATCAGCTGCTTTAGAGATGGAATACATCTTTCTTGGAAAGTTTCTTCAACAGTTGGAAGCTGATGTTTTTGAAATGTCTGGAGTAGGCCAGTCTTTCTGTTGAATAGCACATTTTTGAAGGCCATTATTATGATAAATAGTGTTCTTAGCATAATTCAAATTGGTATATATACTTTGATTTTAAAAACTGAGTTCTTTTCAAATTGAGAACTACAAACAACACTCAGGAAAAAAAGTACTGTTGAACTTACACATAAATTTTTGCATTTAAGATTTTCCAGCAGTGTGGGTACTTTGTGTCCCCAAATGTGCCTAGCTAAGAGAGGCCCAAGGAATGCCTGAAGCTCAAACAAACATTTCATTATAAAGCAAAGCTCTGTAGAGCAAAATATCCCAATTATAAAGATAATATAAATTACCCCAGTGACAGGCCTTTTATATAGTAAGAAGCCACCCTTATCTTTCAGCTGATAAATATTGCCTTTAATAAAAGAGAGCCAGCACTGAACTGAGCACTCCAGATGTTTCTCTCCAGGGCTGAACAAAGAAGAAGGGTCACCTCCCTACACCTGCTGGTGATGCTCTGGCTGATGCAGCCCTGGGTGCTGTTGCCTTCTTTCTGCAAGTACCTGTTGCTGGTTTGTGTTCAGCTTGTTGTGTGCACACTCCTTACCTTGTTCTGTGGGTAGCTGAGTCTGTAAGCACTGTGTGAAATGGGGCTTTGCTGTTCCCGTTCTGTCTTAGTAAAGCAAAGCAGGCATTCCACACCAAATATCACTGGTGGAGAAAAATCCCTGCAAAGGAATGCACTTCGTTACTGCTGGCTTTAAGGTCTCAAAGTTCAAGCATTTGTATGTGAGTTTATCAGGCTGTGGTCCTTTGTATTTTGGGGAGAGTTAGGCAGTTCTAGGACATGTCTGAGCTGATTTCATCTGTACCAGACTGATGTGGATCACACATGAGAGACACCTCTTTGTTTTGCTGCTTATAAAGGAGATCCAAGATGGTGACTGGTTCAGATCTACATGGCAGATTACTGGAAAAATTGTACTAGGGACATGTTACCTTGTTAGGTGCCAAATGGGAAAAATTGATGTGTACAGCACTCCAGTCACCTCAAGGTTTTTCACCAAAGAATAAAAAGTAATATAAAAGTAGTTTTCTTTATCCGTCTCCAGTTACAACCTCTGTTGACTAAAGCAAAGTGAGAAAAGGGTGTTCTGAAATAAACCGTTTCTGTATTCCAGGATAACCTGTTTTTAACCTGTTTTTAAAGTGTACGTAGCTAATTGTAAAGACCCTGGAGAAGGCATCTCATCGTGAATATTAACCATGAGGAGACAAAACAATGTCACTTCCACCACTCCTTCAGAAAAGTCTGTCTTGTGGTCTGCAAACCAGCTGGTTAAAAATCACTTTCAGAATGGAGTTCTGGCTTCTGTTACAGGAGCAGGCTGTTGTTTTGTGGTTATTTATAGAGAAGCAGAGGTTGTAGTTCTACACTGGTACTGTTTTTTGAAGGGACAAATCTACAGACTAAACTTCTTGTATTGGGTCATTTTAAAATTAATTTTCAGTCTTCGGTGTGAATGGTTGTTATCTATTAATAGCTGTTTTTTACCCACCGAAGATTCTAGCAGTTAAAAGCGAACTCCATCAACCTGTGCTTTTTCATATTCAGTAAATACAGGGATTTTGATAACTCCAGACAAAGTTGTCATGGGGAGGAGTTTAATATTCTACAGATCATAGCACATAATCTTTCTTCCTTCTGCTTCAGTGTCAAGCATGAAGGAAAATACACATTTACAAAGTTGACTTTAGAAGGGCCTTTAAAATATATTTTCTTATAGCAGCGCAGCCTCAGATAATCCATTATTTTACTTGTAGACCCTCTTCAGGGAGGGCAGAAGACGAAAGGCACTCACAGATTTTTAAGTGTATCAAGTTAGTACACTGAGATCAAAGGCTATCTCTGCCTGAGGGACTCTGCACATTCTCTTCCAGATCAGCTGCAACATCAGGACAGAAAAACCTCCAAAGCATTTTGTTAGCTGTCTGTTCAATCTCCTGTCATCTGCTAATGCAGTCTTTGTCAGAAAGTACTTAATGTTGTGGTACCCAAGTAACCTGCTTCCTTGTTTCACGTCCATTGTTCTGCTGAATGCGTATTGCCTGTATTCCCTGTTCAGGATTGCTGATTTCACAAATTGGAGATGATCAGCAGACATGCTGCCCTTGGCGGGGACGAAAACAAATGTATTGGCAGCCTAGTGGTGGAGCTGGTTGCCTCAGTGGGACAGAGGATATTGTTGTGTCCTTGATGAATTAGTGGCAGCTGAGCCTGTGACCTCTCGCTATTTCAGTATGGCTCATCTCAGGTGCTCTTGGAGGGCAGGATAGATGATACAGACTAGTAGATTGTGTGGGTGGGGGTCTTTGAAAAGAAAGAATTTTGATCACTGTATCAGAATAACTGCAGGTATATATTTTATCCACTTCTTTAGTGTCTTCTAAAGAATTGAGAGGATTTGGGAGGAGCGCACAGGGAGAAACAGGAAAAACTTTTTTTAAAAAATTGAAATGTTTGTGGTGTTCATTTTCTTTTTAAAATGACCAATGTGTTAAAACAGAGTAATGCATTTCTTAATGTTGCTGTGTGCTAGGTTAGAGCAGGGGTGATGTTCCGAAGTGCTAAACCCTGGTGATTCTTCATTTTCTCAACTGCTTTTCCCCAGCATTGCAAGGTAAAGTTGGCAGGGAGTAGTTTGTCTCTCTTACTTTGTGAAAAGATTGCTTTTCAGAAGTTGGCCCAAGTTGCTTTCCTCAAGAGGGTATAAGCTTCACCAGCAGTAGAACTTGAGTTATTTAATGCCTTTCCATGCGTGAATGACTAATTATTTCTTGGATTCCTTCATCTTTGATAAAGTCTAATTAAATTAGGGACCAGCAACTTAAGTTTGCCAGAAATGGTTTAATTTTCCCCGATTTATCTCATACGTGTGAAGATGACTGTAACTGGAAGTGTTCCCCTGCGCTTGGTGTGCAGCACTGTGACAAGAGATAGTATTTGAACTCTGGTCACTGTCTGTGGTGTGACAGAGCAAAGATGTTCCTCTTTCAGTGTGTGCTGGGCTGGTTCTTGCCCATCCCTTGCGCTGGTAGCTTACAGAGTTTGTAAACCGACATCTGTAACCATCAGGGAATTGGATGTTCCTGGTCCCAGAAAGCAGTGATAAGGGACATCAGGTGAATGTGGCACCTGTAACTCATGAAGTGAGCTGTTTTCTGAGGAGGTTTGACTCTATAATGCTCAGTAGGACAAGTCTTGACAGGAAAAAAAAAAAAGAGAAATTTTAAAATTTAAAGAGGGGAAATTAACTTTTTTTTCTTAATTTCTGTAAAGCACATGAGTGTATTCAGGAAGAACAGTATGTTGGTGGTTTCTTCCATTTTAGTACACAGATAGATGCTGTTTACTTCTAGTTGTATCTTTAGATATGGGTCCCCTGCAAGCAACTGCTGCATAATTTGATGATGTTCTTCTAAAGGATGATGAAAGACTCCTCTGCACATGGTCTGAAAGAATGCTGTGTTGGGCACCCATCCCAGAATGTATCTAAGCAGGCAGATTCTGTGGGATTTTTTTCTGGAATTATGTATATCACTAAGAATTACACATTTGTTTGGTCCTCACAGTCAGATAAGCATTTACTTTAGGGTGAGCAGCATTTCATTAAATGGGAGGGTGCTTCAGTATAACAGGTTCCCTTTCAGACAGAAAGGAGATACACTTCTCTTTCATCTTAAATCTTTTTTTTCTGGTGTTTTGGGGCTCTGCTTTGCCTCCCAATCTGTAAAATATAGTGTGAAAAGTAGATGAAGATGAGAAATGGCGGTGGGTAAGATCTCATAGCTTTAGAACATAACAAAACCTGGTGTTCAAAAAAATGTGCTGTTATGAAGTTGATATGTAGCTAGCAGGCTGCAGCTTAAATTGGGATAAAGCTAGCTGTTATCAAATACCTGAACAAAAAGTTATTAATGAGTTGAGCAAGTGTTTATTAAATATATATTTTTCTGTTCATATTTCAAGCCTTTTTGGATTAAATGTGCAATGTGAGGGTTGTTCTTTTAGAGAGGTTATGGGATTTTGTCATAAGCAAAGTAAAGCAACGGTATTTGGTCACGTGCTTCATCCAAAACTAGATCACAATGGCGTTTTTCCTTTGTTTATAGTTGATCTTCTATGCCAGCAGCAGATGCTTTAGTCTGTTGTCATCTCTGCTGTTTCAGTGACTGTTTTTGACAGAGCAATTTGCTTTCAGGTGTCTTGCTTTACTTTTGTGTATGTTGTCCTTATGCCTGATGTTATGGGAAAGTTATTTCCTCAAATCGGAGGTGGTAATGATTTGAGTAAGTAAATGGCAGTTGAATTCCGAGTCTTCCAACGGCACTGATGTGCTGATACACAAGATCATCATTCTCCAGAAAAGGCTTGTCTACCAGTCATCTCCTGTTACAATTGAAGCTGTGTTTTGGATAATTCTGCTGGATTTGAAACCCTTTCAAAAATTTCCTCTCATGAAGATGCTAATTAATGACTGAATGGATGCAGTCTGGTATGGTGCTATTGCATTTGTAAGTTAGTTTCAGTCTCATTAATCAAAATTGGTTTCAGCAGCTTCTGGAAAAATTTTCTCAGCTGGAGAAATCTGTGGGGCCTTCAGGACCAAAATCCACAAAGTTAGAGCATGGCAAGCATGACAGATGTGATAGATAAGACAACATTGCTCTCAGTATTTTTTGAGTGGGAAGTAATGAATCTGTGTATTTTTAATTACATGGGAGCTTGTTCTGCTTTTGAGAGTGTGTATTCTTTGCATATGACAGGCTTTTTACAAAGTTACAGCCAAATACGCATATTTAATATTAGCAATAACTCATAAAATCCAGTTAAATACGAAATACAGTTAAAAACATCATAAAGAGCAGTCAAACCTTTGAAGTGGAGTTGCAATGGGTTATTGCTGTTAGTGGACCACCTGACTGCACCTTTTTGTTAGAGATTTGGCCTTTCTATTTGAATATTCTGGCTTTTGTGGGTTTAAGCAATAACTTGATGTGTAAGTTGCTCTTACTAGGAGAATTCCGTTCCTCTCTTCTTATAGTATGTGGGTTTAACTGATTTTGAATATTTTAAGAGTTTCTGGTTCTGTAAAAACTGATTAATTGCTTTTGAAAGCAGGCCATGTTACCAGCTCGATAGGTCTGCTTACATCTCTTTTCAGTGTTTTCGTGAACAACTGAACAAATTAGATTCGTCACTCTTGGCTTGTGGTGATTTTAAATTGAAATGGAATGTATTAAAGCAGCCAACCACGCTGATGATGTTGCAAGCCTCATTTAATTTTGTTCATTCACCCATTATAGTGAAAAGCAAAATTTTTTTTAAATGCATGATTGTGACTGTATCTTTTGCATCTCCAAAGGTCATCTGTAATCGGTGCATAATTTATTAGTGTTAGATACCTGATTTCTGAAAGCAAGTTCCACAGTGTTACATGTACATTAAAGGTGGAGAGCAAAAAAATCAGATTGTTGTCATTTCACTGATATGCTGTTCTTGATACTGTCCGAGTCCTTACTGGTCAGTTTAGACTCCTGCACTGAAACATTTGTATGCAATTGGTCATTTGTCTGTAGATCACAGAACTGTCCATCCTGAAATACTGAGGCACTGGAGCATACATTAGACATTATCATAGAATCACAGAACGGCTTGGGTTGGAAGGGACCCTAAAGATCACCTCGTTCCACGCCCCCAGCATGGGCAGGGATGCCACCCGCTCGATCAGATTGCTCAGGGCCCCATCCAGCCTGGCCTTGCACACTGCCAGGGATGGGGCATGTAGATATGGCAGTGTGTTGTTACAAAGTTGTTCCTTCCAGCTTATCAGATGACAGTATTCTCCTGCAGTGTTCACAGTAATAAAATACGCTTCTTAAAGCTTTTCCTTCTGTTTTATTAACTGGCACCTTCTTATAATGTATGAGAAGCTGCGTAGAATCTTCTAGTTGAAAGTCAATAGAAATACCGACAGAATAAATTTTTACACAAACTCCCTGTATCCCTCTCCTTACCATTATCTTTGAAAATAAATTTGTGATTTCCCTGTACTTGCTCAGATGTAAATGTCCTAGAAGTTAACATTATGAATATTTAGTGTTTGCAAAGTGGTTAAATTCACATTTCATAAATTTTTTTTAGGGTTGTGCATAGCTTAATGCAAAGGAATAGTATTTACACGGTAGCTTTCAACAGGGATTCTTGTATTATTTTTGAAAAATGTTGCATAGGCTTTTAATGTAATTTATGCACAGAAAAAATTATTACTTATTCCAGAATTTTGAAAATATTTTACAGTGCTGTGTCGTTCTGTGTATGACTATTTCCCTTTCTAGAAATCCTTTGGGAAAGCAGTAGATACACCTTAGTGTCCAGATAGCAGCTACTAAGCTGCGGAAGAGTGAAGGTATCAGTCCCTGGGTCTGGATGTGGATGGCACCAGCACTGAGTGAGGCTGGAATTTCCACCCCATTAGCTTGGCCCTTTGATATACCNTTAGATTCGTCACTCTTGGCTTGTGGTGATTTTAAATTGAAATGGAATGTATTAAAGCAGCCAACCACGCTGATGATGTTGCAAGCCTCATTTAATTTTGTTCATTCACCCATTATAGTGAAAAGCAAAATTTTTTTTAAATGCATGATTGTGACTGTATCTTTTGCATCTCCAAAGGTCATCTGTAATCGGTGCATAATTTATTAGTGTTAGATACCTGATTTCTGAAAGCAAGTTCCACAGTGTTACATGTACATTAAAGGTGGAGAGCAAAAAAATCAGATTGTTGTCATTTCACTGATATGCTGTTCTTGATACTGTCCGAGTCCTTACTGGTCAGTTTAGACTCCTGCACTGAAACATTTGTATGCAATTGGTCATTTGTCTGTAGATCACAGAACTGTCCATCCTGAAATACTGAGGCACTGGAGCATACATTAGACATTATCATAGAATCACAGAACGGCTTGGGTTGGAAGGGACCCTAAAGATCACCTCGTTCCACGCCCCCAGCATGGGCAGGGATGCCACCCGCTCGATCAGATTGCTCAGGGCCCCATCCAGCCTGGCCTTGCACACTGCCAGGGATGGGGCATGTAGATATGGCAGTGTGTTGTTACAAAGTTGTTCCTTCCAGCTTATCAGATGACAGTATTCTCCTGCAGTGTTCACAGTAATAAAATACGCTTCTTAAAGCTTTTCCTTCTGTTTTATTAACTGGCACCTTCTTATAATGTATGAGAAGCTGCGTAGAATCTTCTAGTTGAAAGTCAATAGAAATACCGACAGAATAAATTTTTACACAAACTCCCTGTATCCCTCTCCTTACCATTATCTTTGAAAATAAATTTGTGATTTCCCTGTACTTGCTCAGATGTAAATGTCCTAGAAGTTAACATTATGAATATTTAGTGTTTGCAAAGTGGTTAAATTCACATTTCATAAATTTTTTTAGGGTTGTGCATAGCTTAATGCAAAGGGATAGTATTTACACGGTAGCTTTCAACAGGGATTCTTGTATTATTTTTGAAAAATGTTGCATAGGCTTTTAATGTAATTTATGCACAGAAAAAATTATTACTTATTCCAGAATTTTGAAAATATTTTACAGTGCTGTGTCGTTCTGTGTATGACTATTTCCCTTTCTAGAAATCCTTTGGGAAAGCAGTAGATACACCTTAGTGTCCAGATAGCAGCTACTAAGCTGCGGAAGAGTGAAGGTATCAGTCCCTGGGTCTGGATGTGGATGGCACCAGCACTGAGTGAGGCTGGAATTTCCACCCCGTTAGCTTGGCCCTTTGATTTACCAGTAGCCAGCTGGATCTGAAGCAAATGTTTCCTGTGATAGCCTGGTCAGAACCTGTTTCATGCCTACTCTCAACAGTTCAAAATTAACATTAGTTAGCATTTTCCTTTTGATTTGAGTAAGTAAACATTTTTATACCTTTTGAAGAAAAGACACTGCAGTGGCTTCTGTGGCTAAAAGATAACAGTTAAAACTCTCAAAAATGTTTAGTTTTGTTCCTCCAGGGGACCTATGACCAAGAAGTAAAAGCGAAGAGAGGTTATCGTAGAATATGGGTTTGCAAAGACAGTTCACCTTATAGGTGTTTTTACATACATACACAAAGCAGCTGTAGCCTTTGTATGGTTCCTACAGCAGCAGTTGCAAGATGTTTCCAGTTCTGAATAACTTCAGTGTCTGCAGTGGGTTTTTGTGGTTATTTATCAGTTGTCTCCATAGATTTTTACGGGTTAGATTTTGTCATCACTCAAAATCTTTACTTAGCTATTTTGTATGAATTTGTTCTCAGAATAAATTGTATCAGTGGCGTATATGACATATCTGGATGTTGTTTACTGGCTTCTTCACAATCTTGCTTTGTGTTTTTCTTATTTTAAAGTCTGATTTGTTAAGAAATGGTCAAGAAGATGAGCTGGATGAACTTACAATCATTTGCAGAAACAGAGTTGATAATGCAAAGAGCACTAGCCAGTACAGTAGTGTCAGCTATTTCTTAACCTAAAAAAGAAGTTCCTTATCCAGCTCTGTGTCAGAAAGGTGCTCCCAGGACAAAGGAATTACGTCCATTTTAAATGTGTCTATTAAATACCTTGAGCAAAACTTTCATCAAGGTGTCCCTCACACTGCTGAGTGTCTTTATGGATTGCACCTCTCTGTCTGTGTCTTTTCTGCCCAGCTTAGGTTCACATTTGTGGTTCAGGTGTCTGAATAAGAATTTTGAATATAGGCTTTTCACTGACATGGTGTAAGCACAGCACCTGAGGATCCCTTTGTAGAATACTTAGAATTTCTAGAGGCTTAATGTGGATTTTGGGAAGCTGTTGCCAATATCAAATTAATGCTACAATATTTACTAAAATCTAAATAACTATATTAGGCAATTCTCAGCACTGATTCTGAGGCTTTTCCATTGGCCCAAAGTGTTTGTGTTTGTTTCTAAATTCAGTGGTTCTATATATTTGTATATTTTTAAATCATTTCAATGTTTCTTCTGTTTAGATGAGTTTCAGCAATAATAGTTTTCTGTGAGGATGAAATTCTAATTGTTATCTTCACATGAAGTTTGCAATTAAACACAGAAATATTTTCTTCAGTGTCACAAATCCAGAGCATTACTAAGAAGACACTGGGGTCTGTCATCTGCAGAGCGATAGATTTGTCTGACAGA
>VYZQ01019902.1:47350-57350 GCA_013400655.1 Mystacornis crossleyi
ATGAAGATTCAGTGCTCAGGAGCTGTAAAAGCAGCATGAATAGTCTGTCCTTTTTATGTTTCCCTGATGATGCAGATAAAGCATGAAACTGATAGTGTCTTCCAGATAAGGGTATATATAATCAGTTTCATGAGCATTTGCAGAAGAGAGATTTATATTAAGCTTTAATAAGTGCAAAGAACTGTGAGTGCTTTTAGTAAAGCATTGCTAGCAGGTATCATAATTAAATTTTTTCTGATTTATTCTCTGGGTTTTATACATTACTTGGCTTGTCTTGATTGTCTTGACTTTGCTCCGTTCTGTTTTTTGATATTGCAGGGGCTTTCCCTTATTTGCTTTTCTGTTTTTAGACTTCTTCCCACTTGACCTTGATTTTGAACCAATGCATCTCTAAACTGCCTCTTTCAAGCAAATGCTTTCCAGTATTTTCGTCTTTGTGGGGTCAGAATCATTAAGGTTGGAAAAGACCTCCAGGATGATCAAGTCCAACTTTTGACCAAACACCACCATGCCAACTAAACCATAGCACTAAGTGCCATGTCCAGTTGTTTCTTAAACAGCTCCAGGGATGGTGACTCCATCAGCTCCCTGGGCAGCCTGATACAATGTCTAATCACTTTTTCTGTGAAGAAATTCCTCCTAATGTCCAACCGAAACCTCCCCTGGTGCAACTTAAGACTGTTCCCTCGTCCTGTTCCTGGTTGCCTGCTTGCAGAGTCGAAAGCTCTGCAAAACTGAGTCTCATTTTGAACAGACTTGCATAACCCAATGCATTTTAGTTCTGTTACTCTACAAAGAACTGTTTAATCTGGCTTTGCAACTGCTTAACGTAAGGAAAATCAGTTTCGGCTTTACTGGATTGCTCATCTCTTACTACCATCTCATTTTTGCAAGATGATTAGCTATTTTCCAAAAGGAAAAACAGACGGATGGTTGTAAAACAGACACTGAGAAATTCAGTAAGTGCGTTTTTCTGTTATAAAATAATTTACTGGAAAACAGGAAAAAGAGGATGCGGGGCCAGGTACATATCATGGGGAAATGAATGTCTTCTGACTCTGCCGTAATAGTATTTCCTCCTTCCCCATTTCTTCTAAGCAAATATACTCAGGGTACTCCTCAGTGATAGTATACATAAAGGATATCCTCCAAAAAGAGATTGGCAGGTTTAATTTGTTCGATGTGTGCAATCACAGTCCATGTTAAATTTGAAATGCTTGTCCAATCAAGGGTTCAATATAGAAAAGAGGCAGTAACAAGCATGCAGTACGCTGTAATAAAGAAATCTGTTGATTGAAAACAGTTTGTATATTTTGGAAATGATAGGGAATGTAATTGGTAAGAAAGAAAAGAACAGGGCTTCATAAATAATAGGAAATAGAGCATATTTTTTCCACTGGTAATGCTAACTCAATTTAACAATATTCTGGTACTAAATTTTCCTGTTCAGTAAAATAGGTCTGGTAGATCTTCCAGTACTTTAAATTTCGTGATTAATGGGAGGAGCTCTTTTATTTTGATGGTGCCAACTTCAATGTGTTGAATTTCAGCTGTAATGACCCTCTCTTTTTTTCTCATCCTTTTTTTCCCTCTGTGTCCTAACCCTTAGAAGTGTATATGAAGAAGGAGAGGATTTGGCAGATGAGCTTTTCAGTCAGACTTTACTTTTTTAAGATACAGCTTTTTTTTTTTATGAATACAGCTCAGAGTGCTTTTATGAACTTTCGAAGGATATTTGGTAGGCTAGATAAGATGAAAAGAGCTTGATGAGTCAGGCTAACTTCATTATGTCTTACAAACTTTAATAATTCTATATCTAATCATAGTTAAAGACCAGGACCAGTTCAACAATTCACCCTTGCTCTGCACCAAACCTTCCATATAGTCTTTCTTTTTTCACTGCAGTTCACTGACAAGAACTGTTTCTATTTATGGAGCAATAAGTACTTGAATAGACTTTTAGCGTGTGGATCATATCTATGCAGTGTAACAACTCTGCCAGTCTTGAAAATAGCTTTATTTCATGTCATTAAATTTCTGAGGATCAGACCGCTGTTTTGTTTCTTATGTTTTGTGTGAGCATGTGTGTAAGCTTATATTAGGGTATTAATATATATTTCTCAAAAGACTGTGTTAAATGGACATGTAGCTGCAGCTGTTTATGCAGTAATTGTTACGGTACTTTAAAACTCTTATAAGCCAGGAGGAGGAAGTACTTGAGAGTCAAAGCTAGGAAATAATGCAGCTAACAAAGGAGTTTTTTGTGGGAAAGATTCATTATTAAGTTTCTCAATAATTTTATTTTATGTTTTGCATTGAGATAATATGTGAGTCATTGTGTTATGTGAGGTTAACCAATATTTGGAGATAAAATTATACCTACGTGGTCATGGTAGTTGTGGGGAATATAATGTGTCAGGCTGAATTTTTGTTCAAGTATTCTCATCTAATGATCATAAATATTACGATATTTTGAGGAAGTGCTCCTAAGACTAAAAAAAAAAGTCTTTACATGCAAAAATGTGAAGATGTCCCTGTTAGTTTGAGCAGTTGGGCTGTATCAGACTCTGTGCTCAGGGATGAGGAACAGCCATTTCCAGGAGGTGTCTGTTGTCTGCAGAGTGGTGGCCACTGCGGGTAACTCCAACAGGAGCTGACGCTCGGTCCTAGAAAGTCCACTCACATGAAGATCTACAGAGATGATGTGATACCCTAACAAATTCAGAATGAAATAGCATCAGTTTTGAGGCATTTAAAATTACCGTACTCTCTGTGGGCTCATTGACTTCATAGGGGCAACTGATCGTTTGCTCTTGTGCTCAAATAATATTTGAGTCTTCCTTATTGAGGTTTTGGGTTCGACACTTCCCTCCCCAGAACCGATGCAGTAAAAATTCCATAAAAGCATGCACATTCGAGGCTTCATTGTTTCTCAAGAACTTCAGGCTAAATCTTGGGGCCTCATCAGATGTTTGTTCTGTAAAACCCGTGGTTCAGAATAAAGATGATTTTTACATAATCCTGAAGTGTAGAAACGATAATAAATGTGATTTTACAGTGACTAATGAGCAAAAAGCAATCTGTTTTTTGGTCACAGGTTTTTAACCAGGTATCAGCATGGTTGGAATGTTGCTACTGGTTGAGAAATTATCATAGAAGGCTGTCACTCAAAACAGTACTTTGAAGGCTCTATTGAAACCCTGTAGATACTGGGGAGTTCTCTCTGAGGGGTAGTTGTTTTCTTATAATCAGAAAGTGCAATTTAAAATCTGCATTAATAGATTCAGACTAAACCTTTGAATATTGTAGCCCGCTGCCAGTTAACTGACTCATTTCTAGTCACTATGTTAAAATACATGAAAAAGAATTGTTAGTATGTCTAGTAAAATAGCTGTTTCTAGTATCTTTACTCTTTCTATGTACCCGTTGTAAGAGAGAAATTCTTACTCTTTGTATTTTGGTGTCAGCAGTTCTACTCTTAAGTGACGGACACAAGTTAACAACATTAAATGGGTGTTGACAGTTCTTGAAAATGAAATAATGTTTGATATAACCTCAAGTTTCTCTCTGAACTTTGACCAAACAATAAGAAACCCGAAAAAGGAGGGGCCCTGTGCTGTCAAGCACAGAATTGCACAGGAAAAAAAATTAAATAGTGAGGGAGAAGTCTGGGTTCTCTTGCATGATATTTAGCAGCAATGGTAAGAAGAGGGATGTTTCTTTCTTTGTGTAATGTGCAGTAGTTACAATAAACACAAGATTTCCAAATCTCAGAGGACTCTCTTGACAGTTGCTTGATAACAGCTTTTTTCACTCCATAGTTTTGACAGTTTGTATGTGTTGCCATATCTAGTGTAAACTAAAACATCACTGTCATTCTGTTTTTCTTTCTTATGTGGCTTCCTTTTCTTTATTTTTTTTCTGCCTTCAGCATAATGAAAAACATGGGCTTTTAATTTGTCAACTTCAGTAAGACAAGTTGTGTGTGGAGAGTGGCATGTGTTTGAGTTTTGAAATATTCAGATTGAAAAGCTTTTTTTTTTTTTTTTGCCTTTTTTTTACCTTTTTCTTTAAAGGTGTGTGTGTTTGTGTCCTAATTTTGACCTGGCCTGTCGGCATGCACCAGTCAGTATGTGTGAGTGTAAGTGTATGGGAGATAGGAAAACACAGGACACAGGATACTTCTATGTTCACACTGGCATGGCACATTTTTGTTGTAGGCTTCCTTTTTACTCCCACAGAGGTCCACGGCACTGCAGCATTTGTGTTAGCGTCTCTTCCCAGCCTGGTGTCCTTTGCTTCCTTTCTCTCCTGTGTTTCTGAATTACATCGGTGATGATACTGGAGCAATGCACCAGTTTAGAAGAGCTGCTGGGAGGTGAATGTTGCAGGGAGGGACTTGAGGGATGCCTGTTCAGGAGAGGCCAGCCAGCTCCCGGGATACCCTGGTTTCTGCAGCCACTGCTCAGCTGTTTCAGTTTACCGTAGTTAGATTTTGTCCCTGGGTAAGCGACAGCTCTATTTAACCTTTTGGAGGGTGAGGGGTGCTGTCCGATCTTTCTAAGGTTATTTTGTCATCAAACCAAATTTGCTTTAGCACAGCAGAGTGCCCAGTGTCGTCATCTGGCATGTTACAGACAAATTCCAATTACTTTTCTGCTTCAAGCTATTGTTAAACACTACGAGCTAGCTGACAGTAAAATTATAAATACAGGTGTTGTCACACTACACTATAATCAGAATTTTAATTTGAATTTTCATTTGTAAAGCCTTTTTTTAACATGAAAATGGGAATAGAATTAGTTTTATTGACAGTAAAAAGACATTTTGAAAGCTTCCTAAATCATTACCTGTATTTAGTTGTGGGAAAAACTGTATATGTCCGTATAAAAAGAAGTTTTATTATCACATATTTACTCATTATATTTAGTGGTAAATAAAACTAGGAAGATGTGTTTGACAAATGATTGANTGTGGGAAAAACTGTATATGTCCGTATAAAAAGAAGTTTTATTATCACATATTTACTCATTATATTTAGTGGTAAATAAAACTAGGAAGATGTGTTTGACAAATGATTGACGTAACTCAGTACATTTTCACTTCATCAGAACAATAGACAGACATAAATATATATTTGCTTTTGTTTTGCTCTGATATTACTAATGCAAGCCTGCGATAAAATCTTCAAGCAAATTAAGTAGTGCCTGTTGAGTCTGCGTGCAGTGCCAAACTTTTTATTTTTGCAATTTTCTCTTCTTACATAGATTCATCATTCTTTGCTTTCTTTCTTCCCTTTTTTTTCGTCTCCTTTTTCTTTGCTTGGTGGTTGGAGTGGTTCCCCCTTCTCAAGACCCTTTTTTTTTTCCTCAAGGCATTTAGTGTCGTGTCTGCCAGATTTCAGTGATGAGCAGCGAATTGCTTTTAAAGTGGGCATTATGCCAGTTCAGCAGCACAATGGAAAACCAATCTTCCACCATTCTACTTTTGATGCTGTTATTGTAGCATTTTAGATAACTGCTGCCACAAAAAAAGATGTGCTCAATTGCTACCAGTTAGTCAAGTTAAATCCAGAGTAGCATTAAAATTACTCTGAAAACTGTTTGTCAGAGGTCATGTGTTGTCTGTGGCTGCAGCGCATAGGATAGATGTTCTGTGCTGTGTAGGGTTTTTTCTTTTTGCATTGTTATTATTACTGTGACTGACCAGCTCTCTAAATAGCCCTTCACTACCTGTTTACTTATTGTCTTCACCTCCCTGCTGAAAATATGTGTCGAACAGAAATGTTGAAAAGTTTCTCTAAAGTGCTGGAAATAGCAGGGGAGTGAGTTGTTCAGGGTGCTACAGTTTGTACAGTGTGAAACAAAAAAAAAAAAAGAAGAAAAAAGAGGGGCAGAGCAAGAACATAATTCTCTGGTTTCTGTAGCAAGATTACTGTTTTCATCTTTTTATCTTCACTTTTCAACCACTGAGTTCACTTTTCTATTTTTTTTTAATAGCACAAATGGAATTTATCCTCTTTCTCGCTCTCATCCCCTTCAACTCCTCCTCTTCCTCTTTATTCTGCTGGCTTTGCTCGTGAATGAAAGGGTCTGTTACTCCCGCTGCAGGACAGATGGCAGTTGTGAAGCGGGGATTATAGCACTAGGTGACTTCTAAATCAGTTGTTTTCCAATAAAACACAAACAGGAAGATTATTTATGGGTGGTGGGAATTAAAAGAGCAAGGATATTTTACTTGCCTCTGGCCGAGTTGTTTTTTTTTTTTATGAATAATACAATACCCACGCAGCCTGAATGCTTGTTTCACTTGCTTGCATCCCTGAAAAATTTATGTTATGCTGTATTGTGTTCTGGTCACTTTTAACAGGGAAGCAGCCTTCTGCATCTGTCACTAGGTAGCACCACTGTGGAGTGTAGGACTTCAGATTGCAGCCCTCGGCAACTCTTGTGGAACAGTGAAAGAGCTGATTCAGCTGTGAATTTCAGCCTTGCACTTAGGCATCTAAATAGCACACCCAGCTTTCAAAGGACTTAATATTGTAGCCTGGTAAGTGTGGTAGCCCTGCAGTGGTCCATGGTGAAGGTGAGGAAATACATTTAGGCATTAGTTAGGCAGCACTGGTGAGACACCTTTGAAATTCCTCTCCTTGATCCACAAGTTGTTCTTTTTCTGTGGACAGGAGTGGTGTCTGTCTCATGGTAACACCTTCCGCTAGAATTGCTAATATTTATGAAGTTCTTTAAAATCTCCCAATAGGTGGCAGTGTGGAAGTGCACACTTGTTACAATTAGGCATTTTTAGCGTCCCTTCTTCAAGATGGGCATTTCCCTACTGGTGGCATTTTAGCCATTGTGGGTTTGCTGCTTAAAAGTAGAAATGCTGTGGACTCTTAGATTTTTCTGTCAAGGGAGCCTCTTGGTGGTGCAGATGGGTCACTTACAGTTGTTGCTGCTAAGACTAATACCTGTGAGTCAGGGGAACTGTTCTCTCCAGTGTTTTTATCAGAGCTGTGTCCATGCTGGGTAAATACCTCGTGAAAGAGAATATCTTTGAATGATTGTTAGGGAAACTGAATGACTGGGAAAGTGAAGAAGGGTGCTTGTCCCTGGAGTTTAGGGGATAAAAAAGCAGGACCATCTCCCTCAGGGAAGTAAAACTATGTCCACCAGGCAACATGATTGAAAAGTTAAAGTGCAAAGCACCTAAGTTATACAGACACACACACCATTTATTATGTAGGTAACCTTAATAATAGTGATTTAAAAAGCAAAGTGAGCACTAGATGAGTTCTCAAGATAAAAATGGAACGTAACTCCATGAGAAACACTTAATACTTAAGGTAATTATAGATAAATTTAAAAGATTCCCTTCTTTTGTTTTGGTTTTATTTTTCTCTTTCCTTTTTAAAGCAGAATTTCAGTTTTGCAGGGGTTATTGCACGAGTTTCCTTGTTTTTTGATTACACATCAACAAAACTGTCTACCAGGAAACTTGCAGGATTCAACTGCATGCATTTGCATAGTCTCCATATGTAAATGATTTCTTAGAAAGACCTGTAGAAATTGTGTCCACTAAAGTCAAGTCTTACGTGTAGCTAGTGCAGAAAACCACTTAGGTTAATTAAGAACAGAAGGAAACAGAAACCTCTGGAATTTGGTCACAATGTATTTTTGCATTTAGAATTTTTGCTGATGGGACAGAAACTTGAATCCATTGGGGTGGTTTTCTGCAGTTATTTATAGACATGGCACAAAGTTTTTCTCTCTTCTTGGCCTATTTTGGAGATATGACATGGAAAATAGTCACATGCACTTGGTTAAATGCCGTGGAATTCCTCACTAAAGAGCCACCTACAGGAAACAATACAGGAAGTATACTCAGTGCAGCAATTTCAGAGCTAATATCTTGTGCAGCCAAGGAAGAGGGAGGGAACTGACTCTTGAATGGAACAAAAAAATCCCCTTATGTTTGCAGATCTCAATCTTATTATTCGGTTTCCCAGAAAATATTTAACGTAAGGCAAGCTTTCTAGGAAGAAAATGTAAAAGTAAGGATTGAGATGCCTACAAAGTGCTTAAAAAGCATTAAAACAAAATGGCATTTTAGGCTGTGAAATCAGCTATTTGTGTTTTTTAGGAAGGAAAATTAATTGGGGTGACTATTAGGGCTCCTTGAGGAGAAAACATTAAGTTGAACTGAACACAGTTTAATAAGGAGGAGTTAAGCTGGAGCTTGACCCTCATACACTTCTTTTCAGTTTGAGTGGAACACCAAAGAATAGCTTATAACAAGATACTGGCTTTATACTGAAGAAAACCATTTAGAAGTATATACTAATGTTGTCAACTTTGAATTTTCAGCCTTAAGTATATGTACGCCTAGTAATATTATTGGAGTAATTTGAAATTTTGAAAATACGTGCTTTTCAGTATAAGTGATCCGTATGGACTGGTCTGCAAGAAGTTCCAGATTAGAATTCTCTGGTAAATTGCTTCTCTGCGCAGTCATTTTTGTCTTAGTGCCCAAGATCGAACCCTTCAGGGCAGGCAACAAAACATACAGAATGGTTTTCAGAGCCTCTCTTAAAACGCCTTTTCCGTGAAGAAGCCTACATATTATTCTGAAAGTATTGCAAGCATTTCAACTTTTGCCGATTTCGCTTTCTTTCTGTTTTTTTATTTAAGTTCTTCAATTTCAAAGTTGAAAAACTCTATTAAATCCAAGTTAAACTGTAAATCTGAGAGTTAGACAACTTAAAAATGAGGAAAGCTAAGACTGAAGTTACGTTTATATTCCGTGCTATAACTACTTTACGTTCATACATGGCAGTTGTTCAAGTGTAAGTTGTTTCTTAGCTGCTGGTGGTAATCCAGTTACTTCTGGTCTTTTGTTCAGGATTATCTGGTCTGAAGGGCTGGTGGGTTCATTCTTTACTTACCACTTCTAACTGCTAGGTCAAAGTAGAAAAAGATAAGAGTGTAGCTTAAAAAATATATATTTAAAAACAGACCAAAACCTGTACATTCTGTTGGAGAGTTACTTAAAAAAAAAAAAAAAAAAAAGGCATGAGAGCAGTATCTGCTGCTCTGATAAGGAAGTTTGTCTGAATCTGCCTATCTGTGTAAACATTTAAACATTTTGGTTTAGTGCGTCTAGCACTACATTAAGAATCAAATTTAACTATAGGAAAAAAACCCAGAAAATTCTTTGCAGGGCCATTGGATAAGCTGAAGCTGTGGAAGACTGCGATCAGAATTTGACCCTAAAGGCAGTGCTTGAAAATCCTAACTCTAACAAAAATATTAATTTGTGTGTATTATTCAGCTATGATTTGTGCTGTGTCTGGGATGGATCTGATTCTCACAGCCTGTCTGGCTATGTCAGATGCATTATACATACATATATACATGGTTTAAAACCCTTTAGATTGCCAGGATACATCACGTACAGGAGAATGTGTCATTTGGTGCTACAGAATTCCTGTGTGGCATAGATCTCTTACATGTCTTACAGTTTTTAAATGTGTATTCCTTGAAAAAAATTACTATTAAAACAAATTATGAAATCCCAGAGTGCTGTAGGTTAATCCTCTGTTTTTGTAATTAAAGATCTAACTGGTTTCCCAGCTGTATGGGTATTTCCTGATTCAATTGGTGTTAGTAATATTTTATAAAGTTTCAGTCATGGTGGAGCTGTAGCCAATATAAAATTTTCTGAACAACTGGTTACCTTAAATCAATATTTTGTGCTCATTGAAGACATTTGACCAGATCTGACAGTTGCCACCTCATCTATAGTGATTACTTAGAAATTAACTGTACCATACATGACAGAGAAAAAAGGATGAGGACACTGCTTTTAGGTGAGGGGACAGAGAGCTGGATGAAAATCCACCAGAGCAGCAGTGCTGATGCTTTGCCAGGGGAGCTGCCCCCGTAGCCCCCCTGCTCCCCAGCACTGCACCCACTATGGCTCAGCTCCTTCAGCCCCGTGGCTG
>VYZQ01019902.1:59850-64067 GCA_013400655.1 Mystacornis crossleyi
ATACAATGGGCAGAGGTGCCATGCTGGCAGTCTGGTGGGAAGTGTGGCCTTGTCATCAACAGCCTCTCTGATTTTGTAGGACTGTGTGGTTTAGAAGTTGGTATGAGTTACGAAGTTTATTTTCTTCAGCAAAAGACTGAAGACTTATTTAAGACTCACTTAAGACTTGGGTTAGTAAATTTCCTTTCTTAAACCAATGAACTGGCATTGCTGATAGATGTTTGAGAACAGCAGTGTCATGACAGAATAATTTAATTGCTTTATAGCCTAATTTGATTGTATTTAATTAGAAATAAAAAAGCAACTGTGTTAGAGGCTTCCACGTCTGTTCATTAAATTGCTGTTGACTTTTTTAATTGACATTCCATAAATGACAAAGTTAAGGTTAACAGTATAAATAGGGGTGCTGTGGATTATGAAAGGGGAACCCATGCAATTTTAAAAAATGGCTTACATAACCTGATATCATAATAGACAGAATATTTATTTAACTTGCAGTAAATTGACACACCTCTAGACAGAGACAATTATGACTGACTGTAAAACATCTGACAGAACCAATTATGACTGACTGTTGTTTGCTACCTTTGCACAGAAATAAATGAAACACAGATATTCGGAACAGAGACTGCTGCCTGTGTGTCTAAGCTTGCTGTAATTAAAATACAATAACCAGTAGGCGATGTAAAAAATTCAGGAACTAATTTAGTATGTTCTTTAACTCCTTAAATAAAAGTGTGATAGAGACATGATGCTTAACACAAATGATACTCTGCAGGGGGTTTTGTGCACTCCCAGACAAACCAACATTTTGGCACTATGCTCGTAGGCAGCTACATTGTTTCTCATGTGCCTGGTGCAGATACATGCACCCAAATGCAAAGGAATGTGATATACTTTTATTTCTCGCTCTTCAGAGTAGGCTATAAACAGAATAATCGGGGGAGAGAGTTTAATAATATGACACAGTTCGGTTGTCCAATCAGGAGGAAAAAAACCAGAAGACTTTCACTGAGCCACATCTAGGGAGTCCAAGAATTAAAGTTCTTGATTCTGACTGTCAAGACTACTCAGTGTCATTTTAATAGAAATTAAGAGAAATTGCAATAAATGCAAAACATGCAGTCAGGTGTAGATAACCTCCAAATATCTCCATCCTTGATTCCCACGTCTGTACAACAGCACAGGGTAAATGGATTTCAGGAACCTTTAAATTTTTTTTTCTTTTTTTTTTTTTGTCCTTAATGATACAAAAATGTACCTAGGCAGCTAAACAGGGACTTGGATGGGGTGCTGAATTTGACAGGGACATCGAGAAGTTCAGACTGTGTTTTGTGAAGGGAAGGAAGGGGCAGTTATGTTGGAAGGTGGAAGGAGGGATTACCTGCATGCTTGGTGGTATGACTCTGTAATATTTACCAAATTCAGTGATTTACTAACTTTAGAAAATACAGTACCTCAATTTTAATTTCATACAGTCATAAGCACATCTTCATTTATTTCTGTTACAATAATTGCATTTTTAATTTTTATATATGTTTTGATGGTGTCTTTTGTATGTTCTGCATGTGTATAAATATATCTCATTATGTATAACCATGTATACATTCTGCAGCAGTGGTCATCTTAAAAGATTGCTGATTGCCACTGAACATGGATGTTACTGAAACAATGATGGGGTGATAATGGGTATAGAACTACTTCAGAACATGACTGAGTACTGAAAGGCAATTTCAGTCAGTTTGTATAGCTTAGTTTTCAGAAGGCCTTAGGCGTGTTATTGATTAAATTCTCATTTAGGAAGAAAGTAGGAGCTTTTATATGCATCTCTAAGTTGGATGGTGTGGTAACTCAAAGGTATTGACTGGCTGTGTGATATATGACGGTCACAGTTGTCTTTTACTCAGAGGAGCACAGAGTGATGCTGGTTGTCATTCTTACTCTGCTGTGTGGCAGCGTAAATAGTCCCCTTTCTAACCAACCTGGTGGGAAAAGTCAATATCCCATCAGCAAAGGAGGTAAACACATCAGGAGCTGTGTCCTCTCTCATCTTCCCCTGCTCTGTATTACTACAGTTCTTTAAATCTCTTCTCCCCAGTCATCAGATGCACTTGTGTCATTCAAATGCATGGTGGTGCAGACACAGCCCTGCCTGCCTCTCCTCCTGGAGCTCCTGGCTCCCATTCTCTTATAATTGAAACTTAAAATTGGCCTCATTACTTCAACGAGGCCCCTCATATTTCTCCTTTTTTTTCAGTCCACCCTTTCCTGCCTGCCTCTACAAGGGTAATTGCATCAAGAAATGTTTGAAGCATACTGTCAGAAAGGTTATTGTGTATAATTGGAGTTTAGATTTAATGTTGGGGGGAGCTGGGAGCTGTATTAGTGGGATGGCTGGAGCCCTGAGGCCTGAATTGGAGCTGAACATGGGCCTGTATTTCTGTTCTCTACTTTCAGCCCTGGTTTATTGTTTGCCTCGATGTTCTAATGATTAATGTACCTTCCTGCTCTGTTCACATGTGCCAGCTGTTCTCATTGATGTATTTTACCTTGGTCCCTCCGGAGCTCCAGGAAGCTTTAAACTATTTTGGCCTAGTTTTGAGGTACAAGGATGGTATTTTCCACAGTTCCTTGGTATAAGGAGCATGGTTTGGTTAGCATGAGCAGTTGCAAGTTAACCCACTTACATCACTAATCTTAAAAATACATAAACAAATTAGATCTCAATTTGTGACAAAGTGGGATCGGTGTTTTTATGGATGTGGTTAAGACAATTTTCAAGGTTTGTTTAATTTAACCCTATATTTAAATATTTTCAGGATCGTTAAATGTGTTTATGACATAGTGACTCCAGTCTATTAATGAACAGATTCACATAATCAAAGTTTTTATTGTATTGGAGGTGCAGTTTAAGGAAAATTCAATTCAGCTAATAGACTTTAAGTCATTACTGTCTGAGTGACAGTAAAAATGTGGTATCTTCAGGCATCTTCCTCTGCTTACTGCCCAGACACAAAACTGTATATGACAGCACAATACATAACTTCTTCACAACAGTGCGTGAAAGGTGCTTATCAAAGTGCTTTTAATCAGTGTATTCAGTTACTCAGTCTGGCATCATTAATTTAAATTTGAGTTTAGTTTTTAAAGAGTTGATAGCTACATGCAAAGCAGTTGAGTTCAGTGGAACTTTGTGAATAACGTAGAAAACCTGAGCAGGTGGCAATTGCTCAGTAAGACATTGCTGTTTGTATTGTGGCCAGCGCTAGTCTGCTGAGCTCATGCTAAAACATCTGAGGCTCTGCAGAAATATTTGTAAATCCTCAGGGAGGAGAAATTCACAAGCCTCAAAACTGTAATAGCTTTTTCTGTCACCATGCTCACATCCCTGCCATCCCCTCGTGTAGCAGTCCTTGACTTGGCTGCTGAGATGAAGCTGTGTCTGATGGGACAGCTTCATCTAAGTCACATCACAGAGGTGAGTTGTCACAAAAATGAGTCATTTCGTCCCTTATACGGAGAGACTCAAAAAACCCAGTATGTCCCTCTCCCCCAAAACCTTTTTTGAAATAAACTCGGCAGTTTTTAGAGACAACTGTTTTTTCATCTTAACTTGTGCTGCATAGTAAAAGCTGTTTGAGAGGGGATGGAGGCTCCTCTGTTACGAGTTTGAAAGACAAGGAGGGCAATGAAGGTGTCAGGGAGAAATGAGGCAGCAGCTTTCAGGCAAAGCTAATGAGGATAGAATGATGGTGTTGGTTGCTCACAAGACACAAGCTTTACCCTGTTCCTCAGTGGCTGGAAATCTTGACCTGTAAGTACCTGTGCTGTGCTCTCCTAGTTCTGCTGGAGCTGGAGTCCCTCCAGTCTAAAAGCAGAAAAGTTGCCTGAGAGGGCACCTTGTTTTGCAATGTATGTATTATCCAGTGTTCCAAGGTGTAACTTCAGGAACCGGCTTCTGGGTAGGAGATGGTGTTTCTAGTATGTGGAGTTGGTTGGAAAGTAGGAGCACAACTGTACCAGATCTGCATCCACTTGGCACTGCTGTATAATAGGATAGTGGAATATTTTGCTCTGTTATTCTTTGTCCACAGCTTTTGTAAAGGAAAAGCTGGACAACCACCCAAACAAAATCCCTTGGGATTTTATTTTTTTTAATGGCATAAAATTTAACAAAAAAGAAGAAAAAAACTCCAACCAACCAAACCCCCCCCAAA